>JACJUY010012320.1:0-22696 GCA_014220935.1 Platorchestia sp. MABIK | reverse complement strand
CCACACACCAGCCTGCCTCATACCCCACACACCAGCCTGCCCCATCCACCACACACCAGCCTGCCCCATCCACCACTCACAGTAACAGGCGACTCGTCAGCCTGTTTCTTCTCCGTCTGGACAGGTGTGATGGCAAAAGTCTCCATGAGGAGCCTGTCCAAGTTGAGCTCAGACAGGTCAGCAACACGGAGGCTCTGCTTGGGCTCGAATATTTTGGTAAGATGGTTGGGCAGCTCACTGTACATGGTCTTCACGAATGCAAGGAACTCCTTGATCTGCTGTGCCCCCTGCACATAAACAGACTTTAATGGCAACTGCTTGTGAGGGAGAGGTCAAATACTGCCATAACATTTAAACCGTCTAGCATAAATTTTATTGCCTTTCAAAATATTACACACTGTCCATCACAAACGCCATAGGTAAGGTTTAATAAGACAGTATCATAAAAAGTGTCTTGCATGTAGTGTGACAATGATGGTTAACAGCTGCAGGGCTACTCAACACATTGACTGTACTGGGTCAAACTGAAGTTCAGTGTTCAACTCAAATTTAAATTCAAAAGTTGTTAGATATATTATAAATACAAAACTTTACCAAGGTCCATTAAATGCCATTAACTTGGTCTATTAAATGCCAATAATTTTAAAAGATTGCTGAACTTTTCAAACGACCCATTGGTGGGTCGTTTGGCAGAGCAGGAAAAACTTAAGCACCACCCACATCGGAGAGTGGTATTGCAGTCAACGTGTTCATAGCACACTCAATCTTGCACTCAGAACTACCTTGGCAGGCGCTAAGGCATAAGAAATGCTATATCAAATCTCTTCAATAGTAAGAGTGCAGAAATTCCCAGTTTAAGAATTTTTGTAATGAATTTTCTTCTGCATTATTTAAAAAAGTTCTTCCACACTTATACTTTGGGCAAAACCTTTAATCCCTACTTACCTCTGTAGTGAACTGAGGTCGATATGTTTTATGCAGTTCAATAATTATTCGGAGGGCAACCATGACATTTTCTTCATTGTCTTTTTGAAGTAATTGAAAACACACGGTCAAGATCTGGCGCAGGTAGGGCTTCAAGAAGTCATTGCTGGGGAGTCGGTGTATCATTTCCAGCACCAACTTCCTCAGTTGCTGCACACACAAACCTGGATGAGCTTTCAAAATACAGTAATACAACAACAACAGTTCAAAATTTTGTGCAAAGTTTTTTTTCAAGCAAATAAACAGCTCATCGGAGAATTTAACATCATTCACAATGACCGAGACCAGATAAATGGCTCCAATAAACCAGAGAGCACTGGTAGCTAAAAAGCTATAGCAACAGAAATTCACTTGACTAGATGTTAGTTTAAGCCTCCCTAACCACAAACAAAAAGCATTACAAAGTGAGGAAAGAGGAAGGCATCAATTAGGATGTACTAAATAAAGGGAATGCAAAATCCATGCACAAGGTGCATAGAAACCGTAAGTTGAGATGGAAGTTATAAGACAAGATCAAAGTTGAAGAAGTAATAGGTGCTGAAAAACAGGTCAGCAGTGAACCAAAAAAAAAGATGGTCCACAACAAAAACAAAAAATCTATTTCATTTCAACAAAAAGCCTACCTACTTTTTAGCTTTGGCCCTCACATATTCCCCCTCAGAGCACCAATTCCCAACGATACAATAGTTGTATCCCCTGAGGGGACAGATGTTCACTATGCTAGGTTTAGCATGAAAAGCAAAAAGTAAAGTAGTAGGTACAGCATTAGAACCAAGTTAGCATGTACCATACTGATGGGAAAAGTGATTGGTACCATCAAGTGACAGCTAGAGCAGTTGTGGCCAAGGCAAGGTAATAGCATTAGTGGTGGACTGCAAATGTCATAACATTGGGAAATCCAGGTTACATTATGAAGACATTCAGATTACGATGATAGGAATAGAGCATTGTAGCTACAGGACTAGTAGTGTAACGTCGGTGGATGCATGGCAGATTGTGTTTGTACGTCATTTGTTCTGGTCACTTTGTATAAAGAATGATAAAGCATAGGGACTGAAGCACACTTTGCTCGGGTAGCAAAACATAAGGTACTTCATCTTTTCACAGCTCCCACCAAAGAAATTAATGGCAGGTCAGGCAAGCCCAATCACAAAAAAAAAGTGGAATACAAGCTGGGTGAAAACATTCAGTGCAAAGAATTTGCATAAAGGAAATTTCTGACCGAATGATTGATCAGCCAAAACACAACCACATGTTTCTGAAATGACCCCCTGTCTGCAGCACACAGCACGATATAAGTAGCTTTCCAAGGCTGAGCCTCATTGCTCTGCACATTGCAACACTCGAGAGCAGGATGTAGGAGCAGGAGCGGAACATCACTGGGGCTAGAGCTGTGTGATTTAAGAAGTCATATCATACAGAGGTGATATCAAAGAACTTTGAAACCATTTTAATGAAACATTTCAAGCCTCAGCTCATCATCAGTCATAAACGGTAAGAAATGGTGAAGGGAACTGTGAAAATTCACACCATACTCATTTGAGCTGCACTACAAGAATTCAGAGGAAAATTCTAATTTTAGCAATTAAAATGTTACTTCCAATTATGTATTGAATTGAAGAGTGTCAGAAGTATTTTTTGTGACATGAAAGCAGTTTAACAGTTCAAGGTTATGCAGAAAAAGTGGCCAATTCTCAAGTAGGATCTTAGTAAATAGCATTGAAGCATGTTCATGTAGAATTTACCGCACTAGCTTCCTTACTCATTGTGAGGCAGATGCTCAAACTTTGAACGTATAATTTGAAATTTTATAGTAATTGCAACACTTGCATGTAAGAATTACTTCTTCAACTTTCAAAATTGTGTAATGTAAAATTTCACTTCTGATAGAAATATCAAGTTGAGTAATGAATCACGTCGTGCAGATGTGACAGCTAGGCATGGTGCAGTAAGCACACAAAAACAAAATTTTCACGTAGCACATAAAAATGGCAGCACAAGCAAAGAGGCTAACAACTATTCTAACAGAATACACAAAGCTACATCCAGTACTGCGCAATGAAACATACCAGGCCTCTCAGTAACACCACAATCACAAGAGAGAAAGCAAGCCACATCAAGTACTGCGTGATGAGACATACCAGGCCTCTCAGTAACACCACAATCACAAGAGAGAAAGCAAGCCACATCCAGTACTGCGTGATGAGACATACCAGGCCTCTCAGTAACACCACAATCACAAGAGAGAACGCAAGGAAAGATGTGCAATCAGAATCTGCCTACTCTAAATTTGTCAAAATTAGACAATTATGTATTAGGAAATTATGAATCAGGAAATTGTGGCAGCTACAAAACTTCTAGTAGGTAGTGGATGACAAACAAACTACTAGCAAATTTTCTTGAAAAACTTCAAAAAAAAGACTGCTATCACAGCAACTATTAAATAATGAAATCAAAAATACCTTATGAAATAATATTACAAGCAATCAATCTGAAATAAGAGTAACACTGTCAACTGATATTTACCTGTTGATGATGTTCAGATATGAAGTGTGGTTCTCCTTCATTGAGAATCTTGAGAAACGTACCAATTGCATGCTCGAGAAAAGAAGAGTAGTGAGGTGATAGTGCAATACCCTGAAAGGAAAATGGAGTTAATAAATATTCAGAAAATCAAATTCAAGCATGAGATGGTGAACAATACAGAAAAATTTATAAATAAGTTGACATTTATGTACATTAATTTGAGTTGCTTAAATTCACTACAATGCTGATGTTTCAATGAGTAACCAAATTTGGCCCTGGCAACACCAGCGTTGCATGATAAAGATTGAGGTGAAAAAACAAGAGATGCTCTTGAAATAACATAAGTAAATACTGAAACATAAAAATGCAGATAGACCTTACTCACACATTGAAAATTTTTTCTAGAGTTTAGAGTGTTATTCATAAATAACAAAACAATCAACCATTGTCTCACTAGACAATATATTGTTAAGAGTACTCAAAGTAAATGAAGTCTAAACCTACGATAAGCTTTGACAGCATTATTGATGCTTCTACAGTTTTTAAATTGAGTTAAATTTTGCAAAATCTGGTCCCTAATGTATTTATTTATTCAGTATCACTAAAGTATTGAATGAAAATTTTGAAAAGGTTATTAAAAATGAAAATTCAACAAAACTTTACCATTCTGTATTGATAAGGGACAGATCGCAATCATCACCATACTCTGCCATAGTCAGACATGGCATCTTCAAGATCAGTATTGTACTAATGAGCTTGCAATCTGTGGATATTTTCTGCCCTAGGCATCATGTATTCCCTCTTCACCAAAGTCAAATATAGCACAAACAGGAAATCAAATCTGAAAAAGGCTTCTTTTCAATATTCTTAAGAATAGCAGCATAAAATCTACAGTTCTCCTTCCACATAATTGACTGCTGGATATAGCAGGCTGATGGAAATCTTGATAGTACCAGTATATAATCATCAAGATGAAAAAATAATATCCTCTCATAGTTAGTAAATATCAATAGGCCATACTTGCTGCTATATTGAGCATTTCTCTGAATAAAATATCTCCCTTTAACTTGCAGATATTTTAGTGAAAAATGTATATCATATATTTACATCCCTCAAATTGTCTCATAAAACATTTGATCAAAGAGTATAGAGGTGCAGAAATAATGGAGAAATAGCCCAAAATAGTGGTTGTGAAGCCTACATCTGCATCTCGCACACAGATAAATGAGAAGCTACAGTAGGTTTGACTCAAATTAGTGTAGATATTACTAAAAACTAAGACTTCAACTATTTTAACCACAATCACATTTAATTTCCAAGATATTGAAATTTCCATTGGATCTGTTAAGACTATTTAAAGATTCTACCCTCAACACATTTATCAGGGCAAATGAAAGGCCCATACATCAATATTATTTCAGAAAAACATTTATATGCAGCTGCAATGTCTTCAATTCTTGGGTATTGTGCTGTCAACCACAGAAGATGCTCATGCCAATTTTGAAATAATGTATGAATCCATCCATATTATAAAATAGAGAAATACTAATGCACATTCATCACAGAGAATTGATAAACCTAAATAGCAGAATCAAAATTGCAAATGAGAAGCACTCAAGTAATAAATTGAGATACAATGAGATAACAGTATCTTTTTGATGTACATAAAAAGAGTTAAATGATGTAGTGGTCACTTTGCAAAGTTAAGAAAATATTAAATGGTTAATAGTTTATATTCTGCACCTTCAAAAACAACTTACATCTACATGCCACCTAATTGTAGGCATAGTCTTATAATATGATTGTCTTGGACTTGCTGAAGCTTACCTCCAAATCCTCACTTAGAGCCTGAGCTGCCTTCAACTTGTTTTCATCTTTGCAGTTGGGGTCTGTGAGCATAGACACGTACGAACGGAACGTGTTCATCTGTGTTGAGCTCTCAGCACTACTGCTGTTTCCACTGCTTGCCTGCATCTTTCTATTCACTATTTTATTTTTTCATATTAAAAAGTGATTAAAATCAGAAAGCTATGAGAATGCTCCATTTATTTGTACAAAAATATAAAAACTTCAAAATTTTTCTGAAAATAAACTCTAAAAGTAAAGACAAAAGAGATCAGGTTACAACATACCAGTCAAAGAAATTAATGAAATAACTACATTATAATCCAATGTTGCAGGATGAAAGAAGTAAAGATTATGGTTCATTTCAACAAGTGGCATAAAAATCAATAAATTAAGGTTCCCAGCATTAAGAAAAAATGCATAATGGAGCTTTCATCCAATGTTATAATGCTTGAAGCTCATACCTTACTGATGACACTTATGGGCCTTGAGAATCCTGAAGTGGACTCAACCAAGTAAAGTATTCAATTCACAAAAAATATATGTAGTGCAATATTGCTTGCTTATGAAGTGTCATTGAATACTAATATTTCCTATTCAAATTCATCCAATTGAGTAGTTCCTCTTTCAGTAACACTAAAATTTTATCAGAGACTGTAAAACGCATTTGATGATGTAGTTTTTCTATGTTATGCTTGCCACAAATTTTTCCACTTAAAAGGTGGGTCAATATTGAATTTAGGCCTTTCACGGAAATAATAAATTCGGTTCTAAACAATCACTAGAGGAACACATTTAAAAACGTTTTACAAGAATGACATTCTGCTCGCCGATGCGTTATTTTTAAGATATAACAATAATTACGTTCAGATAGGAATAACATTATGAGGTCGGTTGCTTATTCGCAGCATTGTTGGGTGACGCCCACTTTTCTGGCGGGACACGCCCACTTCTTGGCGGGAAATGAACATGGCTCGGTTTGGGTGAGTTAAGGTGAGCTATTTTAGGTTGATTTATGTTATTTTAGGTTAGTTTATTTAACTAACCTACCATAACCTACCCTAACCTCACCCATCGTTACGTTAATACCGTATTACAGCATATTTACGTGTCCGCTCCTTCACTTTTAAATACGACGTTCTTATAACTTCAAAGTTGAATAACTCAAAAATAACGCATCAGCGAGCAGAATGTCATACGTGTAAAACGTCTTTAAATGTGTTCCTTTAGTGATTCTTTGTAACGGAATTTCTAATTTCCGTGAAAGGCCTAAATTCAATATTGACCAAAAGGTGTACATGCAACTCATTTTATAAGCACATGCTGGATTAGCCTCAATATAGGATATAAATTAAATGAGCCTTTAACCCAAAATTGAAGCATTAGTCAATGCTTTGCAGCATTTAATTCATGGCAGCAACTTATTCAATGTGCTTACATCACTTCAAATGATTGTTTTTTTTTTTTTTTTTGATGAAAGGATTAGTAGTAAAGGCTTATAAATATATGTGTTTCAGGGCTTAACTGGTTGTCTGTACTAGGTTTCTGAATTTTGCCATTTTATGGGTGAATTAATCAATGATTAAACAATTTCATAACGCACTGCATTTACAGTGGTATCTTAACACAAGAGTGCCCTAACAAACAACATTATTGAGATACCAGCTATCAACCCAGCAATATTCTTGCTTTGAAATCTGAAAAACATCCCAGATTAACTAAATAAGGCGAAAACAGGCAACCGGGTCAGTAAGAAAGAAAGAACATTCCAGATTAAAACAACCAGGTCAGCTTGCCTTGTTGTGGAAGTATTTTTTGATAAGTTCTAATTGAATTTTACGAGTTCACAGAACAACTGTAGTCTCTACAGTGATCAAATCCATTCACACTTGGTCACCAATCAGATTTTTATATTGTGTCTCATATTTTAGCGCTGTCTATTGTCAGCACTTTTACTGGAATCACTTTAAATGTCAAAGTAGTCCTAAATATCAAAACAGATGAAGCACAAGAACCAGCCTGCTCAGCCTTGGCTATCATCTTTAACTATTATTAAGAAGTCCTAAAAAGCCGGTAATGTTGAAAGCCACCTTGAACTCGCTTGAGACGGCTGACACTGCAGTAGTCTGTGCCTTCATTATAGAAGAAAGAGAAGTTTACTTGCAATACCATGACGACACGTAAAATGTATTTCAGCAAGTAAATTGTAGCCTGTATTGTACAATACAAAAGAATAGCTCCTATAAGTTAATTCCCAGTGTCTAAAAGAAATCTAATAACTAAACCCAACGTTTGTCGGGAAAAAATAAAACTTAAAATTAAAATTTCGTCAAACATAAGCGGGTTACATCCTCGAGACCGTGCGTGCATCTGGATGCACCGGTTATTTGAATAAGCCTTTACAATGACTTACAGACGTACAAAGCATTTTTTCAGAGACAAGAAAATCAGAAAAATTTCCAAAATGATCTCTGGCAAGACATTAAATCACTTCCCTGATTTAATAATAATCAATATATGCATGGAAAAAATTCGTTCATTGTATTAAAAATTATTAGAGATTTTTTTCGGTTCCCGTTTTTAAAAAACACTCAGTATAATGTCTGTCGCACCTACCGCAGAACACTTACATATTACAAGTATATGATCTGTGCACCTACCAGCAGAAAATGTGTGATGGGCGTATCTGTGATACAAGCTTCATCAGTTTCACAATTTCCAGTGTATTAATCTATCAGATTCAAAGTCAGAATGGATATCACGTGTGTTGTTAGGAAATAGGAACGTGTGTCATGTAATTTGTCGAACATTACGTATTGCGCATTTTTTGACGAAACGTGCGCACTCGGCCGCGTCAACTGAAGAGAAATTGAAATGTTTCATTCTTCTTGCCTTTACTTCATCTCGCTTTCTTTCTTATTTCAAAAAAGAAGAGGGAAAATATACTACGTTTCATAATGCTTATAATTGAATGTAATAAAAGAAACCTAAAGATGAACACAGTGGGGTGAAACACTAATGTGTCTCCACTTACATTGACGTATAAACAAAACAAGCATCGGCATCTAAGGATGCTTTATTTCCAATCAAGCCTGATACAAATGATCTTGAGCATTGGTTTTTCAAATGCCTTATAACTAACACTATATATAGGACACCATGACGGTTTCCCTCGTAAAGCCGGTACCCATTTCCGACACCTGGGTTGAGTGGGGTATTGTGCTTGAGCATTCCCTTATACCCAACGGGGAAAATCGCCGCGCCAGCGCCGGGATACGAACCCTCGACTCCTACATGCAAGGGCGATGCCTTAACCACTGTGCCACGGCGAGCACATGAGCACATGTATGAGTTTTGGCTCTTGGGGTATCAGGCAATAATTTTGAACATGTAGTGGTTCGAAGTAGATAACTTATGTTCAAAAATAATCGATCTAAATTGTGGAAATTAAAAAAAATCTTTTGCGGAAAGCCGGAAACAGATATCACAAGTCGCATTGTAGTAGTGTTTGTTGGTTTCATTCGAACGGAATTTGTTTTTCATTAGAACGCCCGCAAGAGAAGAAAAGGGGAGCAGAAAAGAAAGAAAGAAAAAGAAAAACATTTATTTCCAATAAAGTACAAACATGAACTGTCGATACATTGGTTTTTAAATCACCTTAACCTAAGACATCCATAACTGATAATAACGCATTCGTATCGTGATACACGTGTAAAATGTAGAAACAAAAAATGATTGACAGAGAAGCGCATCAAAAATGAGTTCCTTTCCTTTGCCTAATCTGAATTTGACAGTGCATTTGAAATAAGTTACTAAGAGAACACAATCCTCGTAACGCCGAGTTGAAAAATGTATTCGATTGTGCGTATTTAAATTGAAATAGGAGTAAAAATCGCGTTAGAATACCTTAACACAGAGACCATTAATAGCTATTAATACATGGTTATCGTAATACCATGTTTATTTAGTGTTGAGATAAATGATTTAGATCCTTAATTGCTATTCATACATGGTTATCGTAATACACATGAAAATTGTCGAAAACATGATTCGGAGAAAAGCACGACAAAATGAGTTCCTCTTTGTCGCGGTAGTCGGATTCTGGTAATGCATTTAAAATACAGGTGACTTAGAAAGACAAAATTCATGTGACGCATTGCTGAAAACCCTCTCGTTGGTGCGTACTCGTATTGAATTATGAGCATAAGAACATAGGAACTAGTGATACGAGTGTGAGGCATTGATGTTAGAAGTAAAATGAGCAAATTTGATCTATTTTGCGTCTAGAACTATGAGGTAGGCAGTTGGGAATTGATACAATTTTTCACACGGACGCATCATCTACTGTGCCAAGTGGAGAGCTTCGGAAAGAACATAATATTCACTCTAACAAAACAAAAAATTGTTGTGATATTTCTTATGCTGATAGTGCTGGCGTAAAGAGTTCATCGGAGTGAAAGACATGAAAAGGATTGTTGTACAATGCTAGCCGTGACATTTTTAACATAGGTAGAGCCGTACAAAAAGTTAACTAGCCAAAATAGTGTTGTCAAAATGTATTCACGAGAGTAAGAAAGTAAGAAGAGCAATTTAAGACCAGAATAAGAAGATAAAAAAATGATAATAATAATGATGTTCTGTAAAATTATGACATTCTTCGGAACCTTGGCCCTTTTTTTTACATGTTTTAATGAAACGAAAAAAGAGAAAAAAGATGCTAAAGTACCCTCACATTTACATCCTTTCTTTGCGGTAATTAATTTAGTTTTGAAAATGCTAATAAATATAAGTAACTAAGAAAAAAAATCCCTGTGCCACATAGTTTAAAACACTCTTGTTAGGGTGCGCGTATATCGCATTATCAGTCTTTACATGTGCAGCATAGCTGGAGCAATACGAAAAGTACCTACCGAAAATGATTTCGTCTTAATGCACTCACGGGCGCAGGAAAGTAAAAATTGCCGATGAATTACGTCGCGCGTTCAAATGTTTCAATATGAGCGAAAAATGCTTTCAAATATCTTGAAATTTAGACCATGACTTGATATCTACACATGGGAACCATAATACTTATACCAGTTAATGTCAAAACAAAAAAATGGTTGAGAGAAAAGCACGTTTAGAATGCATTTCCTTCTGTGCGTTGGTCTGATTTTGACAATGCATTTTATTACAAGTGGTCCAGAAAACATTGTGCGTGTGATGCATTGTTGAAGACACATTTTTAAGTGCACTCCCATGTTGAAATCTGAGCTCACGAACATGGGAACTAGTGAGATGAGGGATTATGGTTGAAAGTAAAACGGGTAGATCATTAGAGGTAATTTTACAATGTTTTGTATCGGCTAGTAAGCTAAATAACTGGCCCGGATAAAATGAAATATTTTACAATCACATAAAAATTAAATTTCAAATGCTACTAGCATTGGCACAAAAAAGTTCACCGGATTCAAATAGATGAGAAGGATCGTTGAACAATACCAGCCATAAAATTTGCAACACTCCTGGGACAAAACGAGAGAGTCAAGAACTGGCTCGGATAAAATGAAATGTTTTACAATAACATAAAAATTAAATTTCATCCGCTACTAGCATTGGCACAAAAAAGTTCACTGGATTCAAATGAGAAGGATCGTTGTACAATACCAGCCATAACATTTGCGACACTCCTGGGACAAAACAAGAAAGTCAATATATATATAGCAGGCGTAATGTTGTGGCAGATAATATTCAAGTCCAAAACTTTTTTACCGACACGGTGGGCGGTTTTTGGTGCCAGCAAAAAGTGTTCACGGAGTTGAGGAAAATCATAAATGTGTTGTACGTAAGAAACGCACAATAAATTACCCCCATGTATTGGGGTAATTTATTGGTTGCTGCTTCGCTTTACCAGCAATGGTCGAAATTTTTATCATTGCATTGTTGATGATTGCAATTTTTGAACGACAGAAACTTTATGACTAGAATTTTTGGAGGATTTTGGACTATCAGGTGCACTGGTTTGTAATTCAATTTTCTTTAAACTACGTTTAAAATTTACTCCTGGGAAAAGTGACAAATGCTTTATTCAAATTATGCACCATCTCTGGCTACATGTTTTTCCAATTTTTATTTTCAAATTGCAGAACATCGTCTACATTTTGTCTCTTGAAAATCGTCTACAT
Source organism: Platorchestia sp. MABIK (assembly GCA_014220935.1). NCBI lineage: Eukaryota > Metazoa > Arthropoda > Malacostraca > Amphipoda > Talitridae > Platorchestia > Platorchestia sp. MABIK. Next base: position 11,177 of record JACJUY010012320.1, on the reverse strand, counting down.
TTTGAGGCGATCTAATTAGCATGCTATTTTTCGACATCTCCGGAATAATATATTTGAAGTGTTGTGGTAAAAGTGTGTGGAAAATCAAAGAAAACTAGTCATAGTCCGATGGCGCCAAGTGTTGTAGGTACAGCAAGTGGCCCAAGAATTCCAAGCCGATAGCGGAAATGTTGTCTCTGATGTCTTTGTGTGAGCATTGTGAGGCGTTGTTTCGTTGCAAAATCAGTTTTCCGTGCTAAGTTTTCCAATTGACGCCCTCCGATCAATACACGGCTTAGACTGATCAGTCGTTGACGGTAGGACCATATTAACTGTATCCCCAGGTTCCAGAGATTCATGGGACACTAACACTTCTGATACCACTAAATGCTCAGCATTGTCTTCCTTCCTTAGCGATTCAGTTTCGCATTTGATATGGATGGATATCATGGGTTAACACAAGACTCTTTGTGTTTCGGGTTTTCGAAGTAGGTACATTTTTCGTCTCCAGACATTTCGAGGCACAAAAAAGCACTTTATGGCATGAAAGCAACACTTCACCAATTTGGCCGCACGTGTTCCTCATTCATTTTGGAACTATACATGTTTATCTCACTTTCACAATTTAATAAAGTTAACAAAATTTACGCTTACATATACTGTAAACAAATAACGGGATTAATGAAAAATATATTCAGTCACTAGAGCATATATTTTATCATGTATTAGTAAACATACTATTACCTCCAGCTTTGAGTAGCTTATAAACAGTCATTAACGCTCTCAAGTTGGGCTCAAAGATTACTGGCGTTTCCAAAATATTAAGACCAAGGATTGTCTTAAGGGGTGCGTGTTTTGTTCATTTTGAAAACTTATGCGGAATCTAAATGCTGAAAGCTAAAGTCGCAAAATTATTATGATTGCCTGCAAACATGAAGAAAAGTTTAAAAAAAAATTAAGATATAATTCATGGTAAATATGGAAAAAGGATGTTTTATTCTAGTCAAGCTTGATACATAATCTTGTACATTGGTTTTTCAAATGCCTTACAACTAATATCAGAGCCCAACAACATTTCCTCTGATAACTGTTTCCGACCCCTGGGTAGGTGGGGAATTATAGCTAAGTTCTCTCTTCTCCCAAAGGGGAAAATTCAGGGGACGTTGCCGGGATTTGAACTGCTGAACCTTCCAGCGGTGGACGAGCTCTCATAACTAGACTACGGAGACCACAATATGAGGAACTGATGCGACACTTCAAACCAATTATTTTAATTTGGTAGGCTCTCGATAATAAAGTTCATAAATATCAGTCGCGGTAAAATCGACGAGGTGACTTTTTGCTGTACCTTCCGACAACGTTTCCGGAACTAACGGCTTCCGTTATAAATTAAAAGTCCGGAAAAGATTCTATTTCTATTTAGAACATGAACAGTGTGGTCGAGTTCCTTACTGAGTATAAAGTTTTGAGATTTAATGACTGTTTTCCCTTGACAATGGGATTTCAATGCCTGAGAAAATTAGAGGAGTTACTTTGTACACTTCATTTTGCGCTCCCGATTAGCGTCCGGGGATTTTTTCCAGATAAGCCCCGCCACTAATGCAACACTTAAGTTCACCCACTTGTAACTCTCGAAATAGTGCACCTATCGACTTCAAATTAGTCTCTAACGAAAGAATGTTTAATTCTTTAGGAATTAAAGATTAGGAATAATTCAATTCGATCGAGATTGCGAAAGGAGATCACAGCATGGAGGAAATTGAACTCTTGAACTCCATTGAAATGCAAATTTTGGTATTTTTCACACTGTAAAATCTTCGAAAAGAAGCATTGTATATCAGCCAGTCAGTAGTAATGAGCTGTTTTCCAAGAAACGAGCATGCAAATTTTTATTGATGCCGATGCATTCACACGAGTAACGCTTGCGACATTCGGATCATTTTTCAAATTCGCTCCCAAATAACAGCGAATGCTGTGCATCTCCGTCCGGCAATGTACTCTGAACTGTGACCGGTGAAAGTCCCCATCATCCTTAATGGAAATTTTGATTAAGAAAGACCCCTTCAACTATTGTTAAGGGCTCTACATATAAACCATGAGCAAGATCTGTGATTGATCATCTGTGGAAAATTTGTAATTCAAGCGGATTTCGTCCTGTCACTTTAAGAATATCGTTCATGTTTTGGCCAAATGAAACATTTGCAACATTAATATCTGCCACCATGCAATACTGGGGGTAAATTGAATCTATTCACTGCAGGGAGAATTAGGTCATCTGTTACTATAATGGAAACTCAGGCGTCTATTTTGACCAGCCGTTTGCCCACGTGCAAAATTTGTGGTTTTATGGAAGAGTCTTCTCCAGGGTACAATATGCTATTTAGGTGTGTACAATGCATATTTGGGAACATTTCTTCACGTTAACATGTTTGATTGAAACATTTCCATATTTGGTAGAAACTTATTCTTTTATCATTTTCTATCTTCTAAAATAAGCAATTAGTCTTGGTCTCTTATAGTTTAAAAGAATTACAGATCGTCCAATTCAAAAATGATGGTTGTGACGCGCTTCGGCGTACGTCGACCATTCTCAATCAGTAAAAACAGGAATTACAAACATAGCAAAAGATTAACAAAGGGAACATAAACGGCATGTAAACAATTAAAAGAGCACTCAAATATGAGACAGGTTGACAAATCCAACACTTTAGTTGAAATAAGTAAAGCAGATTTAAAACCAAATTTGATGAAATCCTAAGAAAGCCGGTATTATTCGCCGCATCACTCGTAACCCAACTGCGACACTGAAGATCAAAATCAATAAACTAATTGGCTCCATTAACAAAAGAAAAACAAAAAAAGTATCCAACCTAGAAGTTTTTTGCCACAGTATTTAGCGAAAGATTAGTTTCTTCGTATATTTTTCTATAGGTCTTTTTTTTTGACATTCAATAAGTTTATCGTGCATATCGTTTGATGAGCAGTTTTGGCTCTTTTTGAACTAGTCTGCAAATTGAGCTTCAATGAGTTGTAAAACAGATTGAATTATTTCGTTAACAAACGAGTGCCTCTCTGAGTGGTCGGTTATACAGGTTGTTGCTAAAAATGTATACCTTTCATATTTGCTATAACCTCTTTCACAGACAGGATAGGGAAATAAAACTGATATTATTGGGAAGAAAAAAAAATTAATTTTTCATGATTATTTTATTTTGTTGGACCTACGATTCAAAATGCTCATTTTGCGCTGTGCGTTCAGAAATTATTCTGCCAGATCTTCCTTTATTAATGTTTTTCACAAGTCACAATAAATTGGGATTGCCACTCTTGGAAGTTCCCCTGAATCGTTATTTTGTTAGTTTTGAATTGGTTTTCCAAGGAGAATTTCCTCCGAGTCCCGAAGATGGAACAAATTCTCGTCATTTCTTCAATGATGAACTTGCGTTTTTGAGGAGTCAGTAGTGCCATGTTTGTGGATTACAATAATCTTCTCTCCTGCACCCTTGATGTTTATGCTTATTTGGAGGGTAGACCAGAGACGTAAAAAAACCTCGAATTCTGTCCTTTCGGATGTTCTGTGTTGTGGTCTCCCATTTCATATGTTTAAAAAGTAATTGGAATTTTAAAAGGTTTTCATTCTTAGCAACCAACTTGTATATACCTCTCCAAAATTATTGGAACATGAAAAGCAATTGAAAGTCTTTTAAGATTTGATTAGTAAAAGAGATATAGTACCACGTACTTACTACTTTTGCATATGACCATTTAGGATTTCTATCCAAAGAACGATTTAAATACTGACATTTTGTTATTGTTTCAGAAACAAGAAAAACGTTACCTGGGATAAAATTGCCCAAATATTCGGCAAAATAGCGATCGTAAACCTTATTCCATGCGAGGCCCTAACTCGCCGTAGCCGAGTGGTTAAGAACGCACCCTTCCGTGAAGGTGTCCAGGGTTCGAATCCTGGCGACTTTCCCAGTTGGGAAAAGGGGAACTCGAGTACAATACCTCACTCCACTCAGGTGTATGAAATGGGTACTGGCTTGTTCGGCTATAATCGTCATGGCGTCCTGGTGTTAGTTATTTGAAAAACTAATCTACACGGTGATATGTATCAGGCTTGAGTGGTTGGAATGAAGCATTCTTACGCTAGTAGCACGTTTCCTCAATGTTCAAAATATCGTAAAATAAACGCTTCAAACTAATCTCACCTCAGCAAGTTCGTCATTACCAGCAATCCCACGTTACCAACGATGAAGGGCAATGATGGCACATGGCAACATAAAAGTTCAATTTACTTCGCACAAACATCCTAAAATGAAACCATAAGACAGTAGTCGCACAAGTTAAAAACGCTAAGCACATTAAACCATGTTATCATGCTACAGAAGGATCAATCACACGACCGCTCAATTAGGGTGATCACACTATTGCAACTATTGAAACGTGATCCAGATATCGTATCAGAGCCACATAAAAAGAAATTCGCATCTCAAAAACATAAAAAATTAAAAAGAAACAAGAAAGACGCGTCAGACGAACACGGCACGCAGCTCACACGGAGAGAAACTCGACATTCAACGCTGCTGTGCCGTCCTTGCTAGCTACGGCCGCCAGCGGCGACCGCAGATCCCTCAAACTGAGGAGGGGCAAGGCAGTAGTGTTACTTGCAAAGGGCAACTCTGACATCACACTCGATCCGTAGCGCCAAATCCCTGGGTCACATAGCAGAACACCGCTAGCTAAACATCACGAAAGTATATTTGCACTGGTCAGCTAATAGCACAGCTTTAGAACGTATTAAAAAATAGTCTTATAAGTCGAGTAAGTCAACATAAAAAGGCAACATATTAGCTACCACTGCGTCATCAGACAATTCTGCCTCCCTCCCCCTAATTCTGGACTCTTAAGCTCAGAAAAGATAATGTTATTTACTTTTCTGACGTCTATCTTAACTTAGAATTTACCGCCAGCGACGTAAATTTTCTATAATATACTTTCACAGAAAGCCAATACAAGCAGCATGCCTTCATACATACGCTCAAGCATCAACATAAACTACAACAAAATAACACAATAGAGAACACACAAACGTAAAATACCTAACGATTAGCAAAAACTTCTTAAGCTTAAAGCATATTTGACTAAGAAAATATAGTCAATCGATAAGCAATCATCAACAATAAATCAACGGAAGCGATCGTGGTCAGAAAAATTGTAACAATAATTATAAGAAAACGTTTCCATCGATTTAAGGAAAAATTATTCAGTGCAGCATCTTGAAAGCGTCCTACGTTTCAGGTTACCTCCGATATGGTAAGAAATGACAGATTAGATTATTAGATTATTCGTTAGTTTATGCCTCCCTATCCTCAACAAATGAGATCCAAAGAGAGGAAGGAAGAAGGCACCATTTAGTATGGAGTTAAGGGAACGTGGAATCTATGCAGAAAAGGCACAGAAACAGTAAGTGAGAAAGAAGTTCATGAAACAAGATCAAAGTTGAAGAAGAAAGTCGAAGGTATTGAAAAAACAGGACAGCAGTGAACCGAAAAAAAGTTGGTCCATAACAAAACAAAAACCTATGTTATTTTAACACAAAGAAAGCCTACCTAACCTTTAGCTCGGGCCCTCACATTACCCCCCTGGGAAAGAAATGACAGAACACGAGAGGAAAATACCTGGTTAGTTTGGGAAGTAGTCGATTAGAATCACATGAAACATGTTGAGAAGAGGAGAGGTTGAACCTACCCGCGCCAGAACCCCAAGCAAAACAAAAAAAATTAAGTAAACGTACTAATGAGGGGACGAGTGTGTACAATAATGTTGAAACTAGACGAGAGAAATAAATTATGAGGTGTTACGACTATTCCGCAGCCGATAAGGTTCTTAGAAAGTTCGAGATCATTTCATGTCGTAATCGTTCACCCCATGAAGATTTGTAACCAACTAGTTAAGAGGGGCCAATTGGCTAACAGGTGTCTGATACAACGCCTATTGTAGGCGGGTGAACATAGTTAAAACAAAGGCTGATACACAGTCGGGTAGCGTTGTGTAGTGCAGGACAGTCGAGGTCGAAGAGATACACGTGCCGCCACAACGGACAAGCAGGTGGAAGTTACTGTACAGTACCTCACTGATCACACCACGGTAAATGCGGATGAGCATAGAGTGTACGCGTAAGAGTACATGTTAAAGGATAACTTCACCTCGACGTGGCAGCTTTTTGGAAGACTATACTTCCGGTTCCAACGCGAAAAATCGCAAGCCTAAATTGGTGTAGCCAGCTTACTAGGATAGTGAATGTGGAGAAAAAGGTTTCATGGTGGGCAATATTTTTTTCACATTCTCAGGTTCTTCTTTGACTTAGCTGGCGCCACTCGCCATCAGCTTGTCCTGTAGCTTGTTCTACTAACACAATCAAGCTGCAGCTCCTGCTCTGAACATTCCACATTTCTCCCCCACTCACATCCGCGGAAGGCTGCTAAGTCACGGCGTGTTAATCTAAATAAATATATCTGATCAACTGTTCCACATATTGGTAACAACTATTAGAGCGCCAATTGTGGGTATCGGCCTTCATTACTTACTTCTCTTACAACAATTTCATACGCGTAGGTGAAAGAATTCATCGGTTTAAAAATTTCTTAAATCACCACGTATTTTTTCCTTAAAGAGAACAATCACCAGCATCCAAGATCACAGCGGAAAATTCACCAATTTATAAGCAATTAGCGCGATAAGGAAGGAAGGTAGGTAATACTCTGCAAATAAAAAGAGGTCATAAGAATGGATTGACATTACTGGCGCCAAAAATTTGACGACATCCACTTTGAAACACTTAAACTAAGGCAAGCTGCAAAGCGGCAGTGTTGAGAAATTAATTGATGATCTATCTGATGACACAAAGCACCAAATATAAATAAAATAAACTTGTAAATTAAGTAACTGGTAACAACAATATCATTAAAGTATGAAATATAATGACTAAAATTAAAGCATAAATTATGGGTGAAGTATGTGTGAGCACCAAAGATTCATCAAAGTATGATGCATCATCGATCGGGATTATATACTAGTCTCAAGGACAGCTAAGAACATGGGATTGTCAAAGAAATGCATGAAAATGAAGACATGGAAAAGTACAAAATTCAAGAGTTGGATAAACACTGACATGAATAATATTAAAACCTCGATGAGGTCAGTCGCGTTTCATAGCTTAACAAGAAAAAAAGAAGAAACCTTGCACTACAAAAACAAAGCAAGTCACTCGATGGCAAGGAGCTCAAAGCTACTCGTACTACTGCTGCTGCTGCTGCATTTCCTCTGACACAAATCTTGTTCACAACGGTGCCCAGCACACTCCTCGGCCTCCAAGAAGATATTGCACCCATTACCAGCATGGCTCAAACTTACACTGTGTTTATTGTGCAACAAATCAAGGGAACATGGTTCGTGTGAATTATCAACTCCCAGGCTAGAATCTATCGTGTGGAGGTGAACATTGCAAACATCGCGGCCATGAAAAGATTTTATATTTAAAGGATAAGACGCACACGCAGCTTCAACTCCTCTCACAGCCAGTTCGGCTCCAGCAGACGGTCCTGGCAGACGATCGCACTTGACCAGGAGCGAGGCTTGGCCATCCATGAAGGGTAGTGACTCGGAGGACGGCCTTTTCTTACAGTCTTGCGAGTGCTCGGACAGTTTTTTGTATTTTCTCTCACTTGTGTGATGAACCAACTTGTGGGGCAAGCTCGCATTTCGGAGCAGGAACAACTGGAAATTGTGCGAGATCAATGAGATTACCTACACAATTTAGATGTTACCAAATCAAAATAAATTTCTACTCGATTCTAAATAGAATAAACTTGATAATTCACACAATCAATGCAAAATAGATTTCAAGTTTTGTTTTAACGTATAAAAATTCTAGTTCAATTGCTAAATTATAGGGAAATTCGATTAGTACTCTTTCACACACGGGAATAATTTCCCTTCAAACAACTATCCTCCCATTATTTTCTTGCTAAGTATTATCATCAAGCTATGTAGAGTGTTGGCAGTTCTGGTGCAGCCAGTGCTGCCTCTCTCGCATCCTAGTGACTAAGGGTGTTGTTTGTGGCCTGCTGTCGGCTACCCTCCCATAGGGAGGAGAGACCTGGTATATGTATGTAGAGTGTACTGAATGTATATTTTGACACAGTAGAGAATGATGTTTATTTAAAGTGAACTGATAATCTAAATATAAATCGTTATCAATTTGACATCTTAAACAAACATTTTGTACTGAAAAACTTTGGGAGCCACAGCTAGCAATACCTTCATCCTCAATTCCATGTACATAAGCACTCTTGCTTTTTTTTTAATAATAATTCAAGAGACTTGCTCTTGCATAACTGTAAAGGAATTTTGAATATAAAAATTACATTTTTAATAAAGGAGATTCAGTTTAACAACAATTGGCAGTAGATCAGATTATTAGTTAGTTTAAGCCTCCCTATTTACCACAAAAATGATCCAGAGAGGAAGGAGGAAGGCACCATTTAGTATGGAGTTAAGGGAATGTGGAATCTATGCAGAAAGGGCATAGAAACATTAAGATGAGAAAGAAGATTACAAAATAAGATCAAAGTCACAATGGGCAACAACATTTACAGCACTTGGTATCTAGATGATCGCCGATCATAAATTTATTGGAGAGAGAACCACCTCTTGTTCCTTTTTGGACCTTTTACATTAACTATGGCACAACGGCCATAACTTGAGTGAGTACTCAAGGTTGCCCAATACCTTACTCGCCTCTCCTCCCTTGCAAGACTAGAGTTTTTCAATCATAATACCTGAGCATGCGTGGCAGGAGAATCCTTGTTGATGCAACTGATGCGGATCATGTTGTGTTGAGCATGAGCCTGATTCCTCTCACAATGCTCACAGAGATCAAGATCTGGGCAAGTGAGACATCTGTACCTGAATCCTATCACAGGACCATCACAAGAGTCACAGATCACCGAATGGTGAACAAAGTCTTCCAATTTGTTGCATTTATCTTCGGCCATATCTTCCTCATAATACAGAGCAACCTGTGTAAATCATCATTGTGCAGATTTGAGCAAAAAGAAAATATTAAATGTATTAGAAAAAATATAATTAATTTCACATTGAAGTCTAGCTGCCTCAACAAATAAAAGATCAGGTTATTGGTTTGATTAAGCCTCCCTGACTACAACAAAGGTGTTCCAAAGAAAGGGAAGACAAAGGCACCATTTATTAACTAGTTGAGAAAATGTGGGATCTAAGCACAAGGTGTGTTCTTACATAAGAACTCAATGCATAGATGCAGCAACTATAGAAGGAATTTCAAGACGTTAGATAAAAGTTGTAAATGAAAGTAATGGGTGCTAAAAAATAGGACAACAGTAAACTGAAGAAAGATGGACCTTAACAAACATAAAAACCTATTCTATTTCAATAATAAGAAGAATTTTGTAAATCTCAGATCAAGACCTCACATTTTCTCAATGAGAATTTAATTTTTCATGGATATAACAGATGTATCCTCCTAAGGGGCTTCTTAAGCAAAATAAATTACTTTAATTGATGCAAATTGATAAAATATACTTTTTGTATAGCAGTCTGAATGTTCAAATGAAATAAATTCATGAAATGCGATGCAATTTCATTTTTGTTAGGTGTTTTTTTTAATGACATTTTTAAGAACAGAGAGAAAACAAATTAATCCCTAGCAAACCAAGACATTTTTATTCACATGATTCTGTATACATTTTATCTCATCTATGGGAGACTGAAAGGCAAGCAATTTCAGTAGACAGTAGATTTGTTTTATAAGTGTAACTAATTTACTGTTTTACATTATTTATGTTAGCAGTAAATCCTATTTACAAGGTTTTCTGTGTTCAAGATTTAAGCCTTTGAAAATGCTTTTATTGTTTATATAAAAAATTCTCTACTGTCACAATCTTAAAACCTGCTACCAAGGATTTTTAAAATACATTTCCATGATTAGAATAGAGTAACAATTCTAGAACACCTTTAAACATATTGAAAAGCTAAAATTGCCAAGCCAATATGTTATTTTGAGATTAAGAACCTAAATCAATGTAATTTACCATAATTGGAAATTTAATTAAACTTGATACTTGTAACAAATTTGGACACAATGTGTTGAAATAAATCAAACTTAGCATTTTATTTTAAAGTAATTAACACAAAATATGAACTCCAAAATGCAGTTTTTAGTTGTGTTTCTACATCTAAAAGTTTAATTTTTCCTTCACAAAGCAAGCTGAAATCAGTCACTAAGAAGCAAAGAGCTGAAAGAAGATCTTAGAAATTTTGGAGGTCAGACAATTATGTGGAAATCATATAAGTAGATACTTCACAGGCTGTAGTACAAAACTGACTCTGAACAAACTCAAATTTGGTATGTTCTAAAATATTTTGTTCAGCACATCATTTGACCATTTGCTTTACATTTTGACTTCATTTTCTTGTTCAGAATTTCCTGTTATAGAAGTTTATAAGTTTTTAGCATACACTCATGTAAGTATAATGGAAAAATCTGTACATAAAAATGTCTTCAAAAATGAGTAATTATGCCATCAAATATTTCCTGACTATTTATCTTTGCATTATTGGCAGTAATCTTTATTTTATTGAAGTACTGTGCACTAGATGTTTGGTCAACATTATTCTCAATATTATACTTTAAAAAAGGCATCAAAAGGCATCAAAGGCCACCAATAGATCCATATTACTCTAATAGGGGCACATTCTTGATGATGCAAAATGAAAGACATCTTTAGATTCATATTACAAATTTGTGGAAAAAACATCTGAAAGCAATAAAATTAGGATACATTAGCCCTTCAATGAGTATTCTATTTATGAACACAACAAACTCGCTCAGTAAAATCTCACTCTTTATAGATCTACCTGTACGTCAAGTACCATGAAATGTGAAGAATCGTTAACTTTTAATTTAGAAAAAATTTTTCATAATGTTTGCAACAGTGGTGTAATGTTGCTGCTGACGTGGTTATTACTGATGTGGGTAATAAAATTGCATGCGAGTCCATATTTGAGGGCGTAGAGGAGCTAAATACGTTGTTGTTGTTGTTCACTCAAGGTTTATCGAGGCTTTGAGTACAAGCTCATGCAGCCTCAAGTCCTGA
>JACJUY010012319.1:0-16350 GCA_014220935.1 Platorchestia sp. MABIK | reverse complement strand
TACTTTCTTCTTCAACTTTTTCTTGTTTCATGAACTTCTTTCTTTGCTTACTGTTTCTGTGCACCTTGTGCATCGATTCCGCGTTCCCTCAACTCCATACTAAATGGTGCCTTCCTCCTTCCTCTCTCAGAACTTCTTTGTCGTTGTTAAGGGAGGCTAAAACTTTCTTATATAATAATAATAATAATAATAATAATAATTTGTGCTCGTCATAGCCGTGTGGCATTCGGACCTGACTCCGTGCGGGAAACGCGGGTTCGAGTCTCGGCGCTGGTGGCGATTTACTCTGTTGGGTATAGGAGAATAATTTCTAAGCACAATACCCCACTCTACCCAGGTGTCTGAAATGGGTACCGGTCTTTGACCGGGGGAAAGCGTCATGGCGTCCTGGTGTTAGTTATAAGGCATTTGAAAAACCAATGTAAAAGGTGATTTGTATCATGCTTCAATTGGAAATAAAGCATCCGTAGATGCCGATGTTTGTTTGTTTTAGTTAGTATTTTATCTCCAAGCATGAGAGGGTCACCCCTAGCTATTCTACGCTTATTAGAAAGACATCCAATTTTTTTCCAAATAGTTGATACCGGAGTTTGATAATTGATTTTGGAACAGAACTCTTGAAATGATTTCTTCTTTGCATTTCTGGTTACTCTCTTGACCATGGCTTCGGACTTCCTCAGGTTCATCAGGTTGGTAGGAGTTGGGTGCTTTCTAAATTGGTTCTTTGCAGCTCTTCGCTTATTGACCCAAGTTGCGCATTCCTCGTTCCACCAATGCTTGGAGTACTTGGGTGTAACTTCTTTGCTTCTATAGAATATTTTCTCTGAAGACTCCACTATTGCAGATGTGAGATTTTCCACTGATTGTGGAAAATCCTTTCCTATGTTAATAGTGGGGAGAGATGGTTTCCATGTACTCCATGAGTCGGTTCCAAATATCCAATGGCTCCTGGATCTGAAGTTGGCTTTATCAGGACGAAAATTACTAGATACCATCACCGGCTCATGGTCACTTCCCAACTCAGGCTCCAATCCTATCTGAGACGCAGGCCCCAGATCAACCGAAGCAAAGCAAAGATCAAGAGTGGAGTAGGTACACGTTTGTAGATGGTAATAGGTTGGTAAATTTTGAGGCGTAAGGAGGCACAGATCATTGTTATCTTCTAGGCATTCTACTAAATTATTGCCAGTGGTGTTGCTTGGGACTCGTATGTCCCACATTGGATGGTGTGCTTTGAAGTCTCCCACAATCTGCTTGTGAGAGGCCAATTGGGAAACATAAAAGTTGAACTCATTTGTCTCTATGGCTTGATTTGGGTTATTATATGTTGAGAAGATCCACTTTGTTTTTCTTATTAAATATTTGAAGGGCTTGAATTTCTAGCTTACCATTAGGATAAACATTCAATATCTTTTCTAGGCAAGAGATATCATTCCTGACGAGTAGTGCCGGCCCCCACCAAGACGAGTGTCTCGGTGTTTATAAAAAGAACAAATAGTTTATAAACGTTGGTTCCCTACTGGCTTTTAACCCTGTCTCTGATAAGCATACTAGATGTGGTTAAGTTGTATAAAGTCTTAATTTAAAATGTGATAATTTACTGGACAAACTAAGGCAGTTCCAAACCAATTTGCGCATGTGGTGGTTTGTGATCTATTATGAGTGTTTTTTTTGGTGTCTTTCCTTTAGAAGACGCCCTTTTCTGGGGCTTATGTTTGGCTTTTCCCAGGTTAGTCTGCACCTGCAATGGGTGAGAGTTGAATGTGGGACTGAAAGTATGGGCTTGTCCATCTTGTGTTTTGGTAGTATGAGTTTCTTCCACTTTTTGTTGTTTCTTTTCCTTTGTTGCATTGGACTCCCGTTGCTCTTGTGAAGTCTTATCGTTGTGTGAACTCTCCCTGTCCGGTATGTTTGAATTTGGCATTAATACTGAGTTCTCCATTTCAAGACATTGATCCATCATGTTGATGTCCATCTCCTCGTGAATAATCTTGACAATATCTTCACCTGAGCAAGGTTTAACCTTATCAGTTGCTGCTTCAAATAGTTTTGCAATTGTAGTAGCAATTTGGATCCTGAAAGATTCATTAATTGAGTTATCCTTTCTGGAGCACTGCGTTTCTTGTGAGTCTCCTTCTGTTTGTGTGCTTACTTTTTTTTTGAGCCACATTTTTAGTGTTGGGAATTTGAAGATCATAACTCTGGCTTTCCAGTGCTTTCCTTTGACTTGGAGCATTATATAAGTTATTTTGATCCGAGCGTGCAGTTGACCGAGGCATCTGAAGGGATTTAGACTCTGTTCTGATTGTCATTACTGCATCTCTGTAGGACAGTTTCCTCTCTGCTCTGATCTTTTCCACTGTTTTGGCATTCTTCATGAAAGGACAACCTTCATAATTGGCTGTATGAGGGCCGTGGCAGTTGGAGCATCGAACTGGTCCTCTTTCTTCCTTAACCACTGTGCTCGCCGTGGCACAGTGGTTAAGGCATCGCCCTTGCATGTAGGAGTCGAGGGTTCGTATCCCGGCGCTGGCGCGGCGATTTTCCCCGTTGGGTATAAGGGAAAGCTCAAGCACAATACCCCACTCAACCCAGGTGTCGGAAATGGGTACCGGCTTTACGGGGGGAACCGTCATGGTGTCCTATATATAGTGTTAGTTATAAGACATTTGAAAAACCAATGCTCAAGATCATTTGTATCAGGCTTGATGGGAAATAAAGCATCCTAAGATGCCAATGTTAGTTTTTTAGTTTTTATTCATGCATTCTCGAGAGCTGTGGGGGCCAGAGCAAACCACACATTTTGGGTTGAATCTGCAGTCTTTTGCATTGTGGCCGAAGCCTTGACATGTATAACATTGCCACGGTTTATCAACAAACAACCTCACTTGGTAGCGTTGAAAGCCAAGAATAATGCTATCAGGCAGAATGAGACTGTCAAATGTAATTTGGAGACATAGGGTGGATTTTAGATCTTTCCCTTTTGTTAGTCTCTTAACATTCATGATGTTTAAGAATCTCTGCTGTGGGTAAATTTTTAATTCTTCTACATCTGAATCAAGTCCAACTGGGCCAATCACTCCTACTGATCTCTGCATCGCTCGTGGCAACCTGTAGTCCACTGCCCAGTCTCCAATGGTTGTGATGGATATCAGGTTTTGGTTTGTTTTTGATCCAGCGGTTCAGTCTTGACAATAAGTAAATTCCTGCTGATTTTCTTCTTCATGTCTATTATTTTATGCTTTCCAAACTCTGAGGCCTAAAGGTTTCTCATTAGTTTCAATTCATTTGAAAAGAATTTTCATTGTCTCTGTTGTCATCACTTGGCTGAATGAGAAGCACAGCTGGGTTTCTTTCTTGGGTCTGACTTTGAGTCATAATTGTTTGATCTGGTGCAGGTCCTTCTTCAAGAGAATTCAACTCTTTGTGGCTCTCATTGAAAAACACAAAAGCTGNGACGTATTCAACCGCGCCCAATACATACTCCTTCCAAGTCCGGCGTTTTTCTCTCCCGGGAAACTACGGGGAATAAAGGGCGCGACAAGAGTTTCAAAATAAACATAACTAACAGCTTAAAAACTCTAATGTACGATTACAGAAGGAAGGATTTGTTTGCCTGTTTCTGACAGCAAGAAGATAGTGAGAGCAGTCGCACAGAGAGAACCGGAAAGCGGTCTGTCTTTGGAGAACTTTGACTCATCACTCACTACACGAACGAACCACAGATCTGTGGTACGAATCAGCTGCTTGTGTTCTCAGCCGCTCGGTTTCAGTGCTCGTCCACAGCATACTGTGCAAACGGGTTACTAACTCTTTTAGGCTGGCGATCATTTTCCACTGACGTTATGGTCCTTTATTGTATAATTGGGATTGTTCATCATGGTACTCATGACTGCGAATGGTCCCTTGGTTACTACAGGGTGAGGTTATAGCTACGGTTCTTGTTATCAGTATCCATGATCAAAATCGACAGTAACCATCTTGGGCTTCTCATTTTGATGGTATGAGTGAAAGAAGTACAGGACTGCAGTTCACCTGGTGCTACGTTAACATTTGCAGGTTGGCATATATGTCACGCGGTCATGAGTGGTGACGCATTTGAGCGTTCTTATACAGTAAATGGATACAATATGAATATGCTGAAAATAGGGGCTATATTATAGGCCATCAATTTCTTTTACTGATTAATTTATAAAAAGGTTCTACTGATTTGTTTTAATTTTTATTAGGTTATATAAAAGCAAGGGATCTTAATACTTCAAATCAATTTTAATAATTCACCAAACGAGAAATGTAGCCTGACAAGGCCACGTCACATGTGGCGTCACCTCGTCATTAACATAACACGTTTTAATTTTTAATTTATTTGAATTTCTATTTGAATTTATTTATTTAAATGTTTCTTAAACTTGGTTAGGGTTTTTTAGCTCGTGTCTAGTCCGCGTACAAAATGCTAATCAGTTTAATTTTAGCCCTCACCGGAACAATAATGCATATTTTTATTATTGAATTGAATATTGCAACATTTTTCGTGCGCAACTATCCAAAGTTTACGGCGGCATAGGATGAAATGTTGTTGAGCGTATCAATGCTACGACATTCTATGCCTCGCGGGCGTAAGTATTAAATTTAAATTACATCCATTTAAAAATAGATAAATTTGTCTGGTGTGCATAAGTGAGGAAATGAAAAAACAGTAAATTTTCCAAAAGGCTATACGAGGATACAAAAGTTCAACACATTGATTTTTAAGAAATGTTTGATATAATGGGCCTTAATGATGTCTAATCGGTGGAAAAAACACGATAATTATTGTATTGTGTAGCATATAAGAACCCTTACTTTAAAATATTTTTTAAAACCCTAAGATGAGTTTTTTGTAGCATCTATATTGAAAATGAAGTGTTTTTTAAATATCTATACCAGTGGTTGAATTAACTGCGGGCAAACTGAATTGAATCAACTGCGGGCTATACCAGTGGTTGAATCAACTGCGGTAAAAATTGAATCAACTGCGGGCAAAGCTGTAAAAATAAATTTTAGTTCGCTGCATGTTGGAAAAAACTTGGAACAAGACAGAACACTACCAAGTGAAGAGACTTGAAGTCACAATAAGTATTCTTAGATCTAAATTAGATTGCAGTGATTGCGTCTTATCATGTCGCTTCAGAAATTTCTGCGCATGAGAAATGATTTCAGACGAACACATCTTGAATTACGCACTTAATTGCCCACCATTCAGCCACATCGTTTTTATTCGAAGTGTCGGTTGCTGGACCACAAAGTGCATAAGAGAAAAATACATAAAATAAAATTACTTACGTTTATTCATGAGATTTACCTGAGAGGCAGCAATCCTGTCCGCAAATAAAACAAACACGAGTACAACCGAGTCATCGGACATTATACGCCGCCAGTTCCCTTAGCAATTCAACAACGATCAAACAACAAGGTAAATACGAACACGTTTCTGAATGACCCGACATCTGGTCTGACCAGACAGCAATAAATTTGTAAAATTCGTTTCATTTTACCGTATGAATAAGTTCAATTTTCATTTCACTTCCACGAGATTCAAAACCTTTACTTCTACTTTTCAATACGATACGATCGTCATGAAGTATTTNCCCCCCCATTTTGTAACGGAAGACACAACAATTTCTAGAACAATATGATAAATGAAATACAATTCGACCACTTTGGGCTTGAAACTTTTCTTAATACAAAAAGTTCCAAGTTGATGGACAAACTATAAGACGTGAAAAATAGGTATGACAGGGATTCATTATAAAATTTGGAATATATCCATCCCATTAGTACCTGCGATAAAAATATTTTTGGACTTGTGCCCTGGTGAAACTTGTATCACAGATACGGTCATATTGTGAGTGAGACAGAGACGGAAAAGGCGGACACCTAACAAATCTTCTACTATTAAAAGAATGACCATCGAGTGTTTTTTATTTGTTTCGTATCACGTTCTTAACTAGATAGGGAGAAATTAACAGGGGCCGTCTTGGTTTGAGTTCACTGGTAAATTAATACACTCATTTTCGCTGTACAAGTGCACCATAATAAGTCACTTTAAAAAAATTAGATCCAGAGCCTTATATACTCGGGTCCGTATCGTGGATACGGAGTTACTTTCAGTGATGCTGAATTTCTGTATCCAGGATATGACACGAATGGCTATAACTACTTCTATTGCGGCTCAAAAATACTGTATTCTAAGTGTTCATTACTGTCACAAGAAAAATAAGTTACCTTTGAAATAAACTTTAGCATGGAAACTCCACTCGCACGAAAATTTATTCAAGACAGGTATTGAATTCCGTAATTTTTGACGGGCCGTGTAAACTGGTTATAGTATAGATTGATAAAATTTGAATGATCAGGTTCTAACTGATCGATTACATTAATAATTCTGCTGCGCATTAATGATGGAGGGTTAAATGCAGGGAAAATTCAAGTGAAAGTATCATTGATAGACTCATCGTTCATTTTTCATTTTTCAGGAAATCATCGGAAAAAAATATTTTTTAAATCATTTCAAACTTAATTAAATGGTTAATACGCTTCATCGAACATTTTCAAACCGTTTATCATTTATGACGGAAATGCTCGCTGGTTTAATTATTAATTCATTCACTTGAACCCATGAACACAACCACAAAATACCCCATTAATCAGTAATTACAGGAGCCAAAATTAGGCTAGCCATCATATCACATAGCTCAATATCATATCACATAATATGTAGTTCGTACGTTGGAAGAGTAATTTAGCAGTGGGAACCAAGGACTTTCTTTTCAAAAATGCAATTCTTCATCTTTATCATTAAGAGGACCGACTCAGACTGCAACAGTTTTTATACTGAACTATGACGCCTTCCTACAGTTCATTTTGCGTGCTGATACCCCCGCGTTCGCGGGGCGAGTGTGTTTTAGAAAATGGAACCAAATATCAGGTTAAGAGGACGTAAGAGGGAAGACTGTATTTAAAAGAGAATTATTTTTATTATGTTTCGAATTTAGCAAAATGGAAAATTAATTTCCAGGCTGAACGTTTTCAATTTTTATATATGCTGAGCAAAATATATAAGAATAACTGTAGGAAGAGTGTGCAGGTGCCTATTATCCACGACCACCGCATGAATACTTTCTACAGCGTTGCGCAAATCGTTGCATAAAAGTTCAATTTACGAAGCAGCTCATTTATGACCCGAGTAAAATCTTCAAAAGGCAAAATATTTTTTTCCGATAGCAACATTTAGTCCTTTACCATATAGCAGTGAGCCTTATATGAACTCATACTATACTTTTGTTTAGTTGATTTATCATTAAAAGAACTCGTAAAATTTTATGGAAACGCTGCAGTTGCCACCGCTACCTTCTGTGGGCCGGACTCAAGGACTTGGCCGGACTTGAGTGGAACACTTCCAGAAAAAATTTAAACGCAGTCTTTCAAATAAGAAAAAAATTGTTCCTCATAAAATGAAATAAAAATTTAAAAATTAACCAAAATTCATCACTCATTCAAAATCATCGCAAGTTTATTAGCTCGAATTCTCAATATAAATACGCACTAACAAGAGCCTTCTCATCAACGCGTCATTGCTATGTTACATTTTTTATTACTTGTATTTATATGCTTATCAAATTCAGATTAACCTAAGAAAGGGAGTGCATTTCTCCATGTTTTTCTCTCAATCATTTGTCTCGAGAGTAATGATTTGGGTTTTACGATACCCGTATGTGTTTGTCAACTGAGGAACTTTATGTTAAGACAGTTTAAAAACTAATGATAGTTTTTGTATTTTCTTTATTGGAAATAAGCTGTTTTTATTCATACGCAATTTTAATGTCCAATTTATATTCTTAACCGGATACCCATCAGTTACGAAGACATGGGCATCCTCCGTTGGGCTCACCACTATTTTAAACCAATATTGAATATATCACGAATCATCTTTGTTGAAAATAAAAATGTTTTTCTTTTTCACTACCCTCACCTAAGTATGCAAGCTCGGTTATCGCATGCGCGGCCGCCATGATAGAATACCGCCAAGGACAGCCACTGAATTTAGAGTGGTTTCCAAGGCCACCACGGCAGCCGCCAATAACGGTCCTAAGTAACTGGGGTGACTTCAAGCAGAACACTTTCCCCGAATTATAGTTTCTGTTACCCCAAGAAGCGTTTTAAAATTAAGTTTACCTACGAATTACCATTGAATTTAAAGGTTATAGTAGGGAGTGTTTTTTAAAGTTTTAAATGTGACTCCTTCAATATATTTAGCTTAAATGCATAGGGTATTTACGCATAATCACCGTATTAAATGTTCTACCATCAAAAGTATTCGAAGTTTTTTGTTATTGATAACCATGGTTGTAAAGTAAGTTGTTCACCATGATAGTATGGTACGTTATATTTTATCTCGACCTCTGCCTTTTTCCCGCTCTCGCTATGTAAGCGTTTTGTATTTTAATTCTGTACGTGTCATAGATTAGAAATTGCACCAAAAAATTTACGGAAACGTGAGTGGTTCTACGCTCTGTTCCGGAGTGGTCTTAAAACTGCACTCTGTGTCTCTCAGATGCATGAGCAGCGCTTAATATCTTTAGGAAAATGAAGCCTCCTATTAAATCCCTAATAATATTCTAAATTAAGGCAACCACAACTATATCATGGTATGAAATTAACGAGTTTTCGATTTCAAATCAGCAACATTAGTGAATATTAAAATACGTTGCGATATTAACTCATCATTGTAAACGTTAATTTCATTTTTCAAATCATGTAATCAAATATTTGTTTTGAAACCAAATATTTTTGTTAGCTTTTCATTTCACTCCTCTGTCGTCTGAAAGTAACAAAAATCCTATTATCTAGTATTATTTAATCAGAGAATATCATAAATTTATCGTGCGATAAATCATATTCTTTCCGATTAGTTACCAGTTACGAGTTGTGATGCGCAAGGTTAAATTCAGACTTCTGAGCTGTCGACTGGATTCTAAAATTGTAAATTTATTTGATTTCCACTGACTGTTGTTTCAACAGCATGGGTTGGTATTGTAGAATGGTAACACTTATGAGTTAATGTGATATGCTGTCTTCCATGCTCATACGTCAATGCAAAGGGTGACGGTTCTTCGAACTCCTGAGTCAATGTAATTGAAAATTGTTCTCCAAGCTCAAGAGTCGCTGTAAATAGTGTCTGCTCTCCATGTTCAGGAAATCCTGAGCGGGAACACATCTTGTGCGTAGATTACCTGTTCCCTTACCCAGGTAGCAAGAAATTATTAGGCTAATATTGGGTTGATAATTATTTATTGACCCGATATTGTAATCTTGGATTACAATAATAGGCTAATAACAAGACAATATCGAAAAAAGATATACTTATTTATGATATCAACTTGTTATTGGGACAATGTAGTAAATAGTTTTATTTCTAATATTTAACTCACAGTGTAAATGTATATGTATGATATTCAAATAAGTGGAAACTATCTCATAATAATTAAAAATCTCGCAATTTAAAAAAATTTGTTAAAATATAAATTATTATTGCCCAAACATTGGGTTGATATCGTACGCCAATAATACGGAGTAATTTGTATAAAATGTACCAATTAAGTGAATGAATAGTTATTTCAGTCATTAATGAGTGCAGATATATATGACAGATATCAAGAAATGTGAATACGTTACAATAATACGTATATTCACAATTAGTGTAATCACATGTTCACAGTTCTTGTTTTTTCAGTCGTCCAATGAGTTTCGAAGGTCTAGTTTTTTCAAAAAAATATGCTAAAATCGTTTGTCATATGTTACTATAGCAATAAATGTCTATATATTGAACAATTACGCAGACTTGACGGGATCAAACTGCATGTACAGGTTGCTCGACCACCTTGTATTTTTCTAAGGAACATTTTGTAGTGCCTTACCTTAGTTACCCCTCAAACCTCAATTCTAGTTTACTTATGTATGCTCAGTAACTTTGATATACCCCTAATGTAAATTCTTACGACTTAAACTTATAATTTCGACTCTGCGTAGCACCTATACCAAGTGGAGGGGAAGTATAAGTAAGGCCGCCGCTTCACGCCGCTAACGGAACTCAATGGCGGAAGCAGCTGCATATGGTCTAACAACCAAAGGTATCTAGTCCGTAATGACTATCAATAGCTGATATTGAAGAAGTGAATATATCATTATCGGGACAATTCGTTTTACCAACATCAACCTTTTATCAAAAATTGAGTATCAATCCAATGATATTGTAGGGAACACCTCATTGTCTAATCAATATTGACACAATAATTAGTTGATATTGGGTTGATGATAATATTGTTATTGGGCCAATATTTTTTCCAATATCAACCGAATTTTCCAAAATAAGGTATTTCCCCAATGTTCATTTTGAATATCCACTCAATATATACAGACTGTATATTGGCTCAATATTAGGTCAATAAATTTTGCTACCTGGGTAATTCCATACTAAATGGCACTTTCATCTTTTCTTTTCTTAAAAGACTTTGTTGAGGTAAGGGAGGCGGAAAATAACTCACACTCTAATCTAAGATACTTGTTGAACATGAACACACAAAAATATAGTTCTCAAGCTTTTGAGTCGTTGTCCTTTTAGTTTTTAATACGCCTAGCAACACTAACTTATCCTCACTATGTTTTCAACGGCTACTGCAAAAGCCTTAATTGAATCATGTGTTCAAATGAGAGGAGAGTATCCTCTGGGGCAATGGTAACTACCGCCCGAGTACCAGATTTAATTCTTTCTTTTCTTTCTTTCTTTCTTTCTTTCGTGCCATATGGATGGCTTCGTACAACGTTCTTATGTTCCCGTGAAGTTAATTACATATTATTAAGAAAGAAAGGTTGCTGCAACCAGAGATTGTTATGACATTTAAGGAACGGCTTTAAGATATTTAATCATTGGATAATTTTGGCTTTTACCAGTTAGCTTTTACTTCCAGCTTTTACTTCATCAAACAAACAACTTGGTAGCGCAAGCCGAGTTTTAGAAGTGCGTGTTTCTGTTTGTATTTCCTGCGAGACGTGAGGTTAATAAGGAAACATATAAGTACAATCTTGGAATTTACTGGTGGACAATGTAGCGAGTTAGAAAGAGAGGGACAGCACGCCTGGGGCACCCGACACACAAAGGATGCTTTATTTCAATTAATTAAGTCTGATACATATCATCTTGTCCATAGATTTTTCAAATGCCTTATAACTAGCATCAGGAAACCATGACAGTTACCCCCGGTCAAGCCGGTGCCCATTTCCGACACCTTGGTAGAGTGCGGAATTGTGCCCAAGTTCTCTCTTTCCCAACGGAGAAAACTCACCGCGCGGCGCCGGGATTCGAACTGCCGACACCTTGTGAAGGGCGCGTTCTTGACCACTCGGCCACGGTGACCACAGCACCACAACCATGAGAGAGTCCTGTAGTGGACTCTTAGGGTCCATATGAGCCTAAATTCCCCAAATTATTAATTTCGTAATAGGAGAAGCTAATTCTAAGAATACATACATTTTCATAATTTTTTTATCACTTATTTAAATCATTAAAACCCTTAAATCCATTAAAAATATATCCCGAAAATGATTTCACCGAAACACAAATTCTGTCGACGCTCCCATTTGGCAATAGCTTCTTGAACCATAGCTCTCTCGCCAGCGTCATACTGAAGCTGAAACCAAATCGTGTCGACAGGCAGGTCGTGTTCAAGCTCCTGACTGGAGATCTACGAGACACTACACACCCACACTACCTGTCATCTCCTCAGTCACCCCCTTACGCTCACATCTTGAGCAACTGATGAGAGGTACCAAACCAAGGTAGACCAACCGTTCAGTAACACTCTGAACACAGTTCTTGACCACACGGTCCTCAAAACTCTGCACCCTCTCATAGAGGCTGCCTCCTTCTTCCTCCTTCTCCTTCACCTTTGCAAATCTACACTTAACATCCTTCGCATGTCGTTGCACTTTGGTTCTCCACCACCATTACGCTGCTACCCTCTTGAATCCCTACACCTGGTCATGTCCACGAACTCACACCTACCACCACACCCCGGTTGGAGTGAGTTCTACGCCCAGGATCGAACCCAGGGATTCCTCATCACGAAGAGACCAGACCCAGCACCAACTCGAGCCTCACTCCTTCTGAATCATAGTGGCCATGCATCCAGTATAACTTCATTTAATCATCTCATTTTAGTTGACGCCTGTCCCGGCGTCTGGTGACCTCCAAAGTCTTGAATTGCCTGAAAGTTCATTACCTCAGTATAACAAACTTCCTGAAAGTTCATTACCTCAATATAACAAACTGCCTGAAAGTTCATTACCTCAATATAACAAACTTCCTGAAAGTTCATTACCTCAATATAACAAACTTCCTGAAAGTTCATTACCTCAGTATAACAAACTTCCTGAAAGTTCATTACCTCAATATAACAAACTGCCTGAAAGTTCATTACCTCAGTATAACAAACTTCACAGTCCAACCAAAAGACAGCAAGACTATGTACAACCCTCGCTTTAGGCTACTTATCTGACGTTGACGTCTATTTGTTTTACAGATCGTTATACTTTTTTGAATCATGACAAAAATTACCCATATGACAAGGACGCAATGCCATACACTAATTATGTTAATTAATCAATCGCACTAATTGATCCAAATTTTTTATATGTGTACCTCACATATACAGCTATTTTCACAGTTCATAATGAATTATTTCTCTGATGTACACACAAATTCAACATGATATTTTCACATTTTGATGTAATTTAAAAAATGCTCTTAGCATTTATTGAAAATAATTTTTCTGAGAAAGTTACATTATATACGTTTTATCTTGTCATGTAATGCCATGCATGCAGCTGTTCCAGCTAAATGACTACGTGAGCACTTCTACCATGAAAGTTATGAAGCACAGTATAAGCTGATAATATATTACCTAATGCAAAGGGATGTATTGATACAGTACTTAATGATTTCACTGTTCGAAATGTATTTGAGGGATGCGAAATAAACACATACAGATGGTAACCCTGTTGAAAATAAAAGCTGATATAAAATAATATGTTTAAAATGGGAAACATACCATTACGGCTCACTGATGTCATTCATTTGCAAGAAAAGTTTATTAGATTTCATCCACATATGTTATATTAAACGACAAAAGGTTTTACATTGATAATAAGAATAACTTCAAAATAAATTTACGAGGTTTCGGCAGTTAAAACTCCAGCAGTGCCACCCGGTGATTCTCCCCGTTGGGAAAAGGGAGAACTCTGCCAAACTTCTCCACTCTATCCAGCATGTGTCGGAATTGGGTACAGGCTTGACCGGGGTGTAACCGTCATTGCGTTCTAGTATTAGTTATCAAGCAATTCAAAAACCAATCTACAAAATGATTTGGATCATGTTTTATTGGAATGAAACATCTCTTAACATCCTTTATTGAGATGATTAGAAAAAAAAGAAAAACCTTTTATTTCCAATAAAGGATAGCATGAAATGTTGATACATTGGTTTTTGAAACACCATAACATTAAACATCCTTATCTGATAATAACACATTGGTATCGTAATACTCGTGTAAAATGTTGAATCAAAAAATGATTGACAGAAAAGCACATCAAAAAGGAGTTCCTTTCCCTTTGCCTAATCGGATTTTGACGGTGCATTTGAAAATAAGTTACTAAGAGAACACATTCCTCGTAACGCTTAGTTGAAAATGTATTCGTTTACACGCATTTAAATTGGAATAAAAGCAAAAATCGCGTTTAAATACCTTAACACAGAGACCCTTAATTGCTATTCATGCATGGTTATCGTAATACCCATGTTAATTAAGTGTTGAAACAAATGATTTGGATCCTTAATTGTTATTCATACATGGTTATCGTAGTACACATGATAATTGTCGAAAACCTGATTCGGAGAAAAGCACGAAAAAATGAGTTCCTCTTTGTCGCGGTAGTCGGATTCTGGTAATGCATTTAAAATACAGGTGACTAAGGAAAGCAAAATTCATGTGACGCATTGCTGAAAACCCTCTCGTTAGTGCGTACTCGTATTGAAATTATGAGCATAAGAACATAGGAACTAGTGATACGAGTGTCAGGGATTGATGTTAGAAGTAAAATGAGCAGATTTGATTTGTTTTGCGTCTAGAACTATGAGGTAGACAGTCGGGATTTGAGACAATTTTTCACACGGACGCATCCTCTACTGTACCAAGTGGTGAGCTTAGGAAAGAACATAATATTCACTCTAACAAAACAAAAAAATGTTATGATAGTTCTTACGCTAATAGTGCTGGCGTAATGAGTTCATCGGAGTCAAAGACATGAAGAGGATTGTTGTACAATACTAGCCGTGACATTTTCAGCATAGACGGAGCCGTACAAAAAGTTAACAAGCCAAAATAGTGTTGTCACAATGTATTCACGAGAGTAAGAAAGTAAGAAGAGCAATTTAAGACCAGAATAAGAAGATTAAAAAATGATGCTCTTTAAAGTTATGACATTCTTCGAAACCTTGGCCCTTTTTCTAAATGTTATAATGAAACGAAAAAAGATGCTATAAAGTACCCTCACATTAACATCCTTTCTTTGCTGTAATTAATTTAGTTTTGAAAAGGCTAATAAATTTAAGTAACTAAGAAAAAAAAATCCCTGTGACACATAGTTTAAAACACACTTGTTAGGTGCGCGTATATTGGATTATCAGTCCAAAACATGTGCAGCACAGCTGGAGCAATACAAAAAGTTAGCTACCGAAGTGATTTCGTTTTAATGCACTCACGGGCGTAGGAAAGTAAAAATTGCCGATGAATTACGTCGCACATTCATATGTTTTAATATGAGCGAAAAATGCTTTCAAATATATTGAAATTTAGACCATGACATGATATTTACACATGGGGGCAGTAATACTTATTCCGGTTAATTTCTAAACAAACATATGGTTGGTAGAAAAGCACGTTTAAAATGCATTTCCTTTCGGTGCGTTGGTCTGATTTTGACAACGCATTTTATTACAAGTGGTCAAAAAAACATTGTGCATGTGATGCATTGTTGAAGACACTTTTTTAAGGGCACTCCCATATTGAAATTTGAGCTTACGAACATGGGAACTAGTGAGATGAGGGATTATGGTTGAAAGTAAAACGGGTAGATCCAAATTGTTTTTCGTCATTTAGACTGTGAGGTTGACGTTAGAGGTAATTTTACTTTGTTTCGTATCAACTAGTCAGCTAAATAACTGGCTCGGATAAAATGAAATATTTTAAAATAACAGAAAAATTAAATTTCATATGCTACTAGCATTGGCACAAAAAAGTTCACCGGATTTTAATAGATGAGAAAGATCGTTGTACAATACCAGCCATTACATTTGCAACACTCCTGGGACAAAACGAGAAAGTCAAAACAACCTAAAACAGTGTGGCGAAAGTATACTCAAAGAGTGTGAGGGACGGCACATTGTCACACAATGTTAACTCGAGCATTTAAGGAAGGGAATAAGTTCTACATATATATATATACACACACACATACATATATATGTATCCATACACATATATACACATATCCATACATAGGAGCGTCGCATGTGAGTACATACATGTACTTAATATTCGCGCACAAGTAATCATATTGCAAATGCATGATACAGATATGTCTTGATTGTTGAATGATATAATGAAAAGATAAAATAATTGGCACTAAAAATTTCTGACTTCTTTTCAGTACGTACTGAAGTTTACACATATTGTGTAGACGCAAGATAGAGAGCTATTTTACTTTTGAATTCTCTAAGTGTTTGAGGGGTTTTGATGCTCTGGGGCAGTTTATTCCACAGTAAGGCGCCTGATACTGACAGAGCTTTCTGCCCGATGTTAGATGAACGGTATTTGATTACACAGCCCGTCAAAAATGACAGGAATCTATATTTTCCTTAAATAAATTTTCAAAATGTAAATGACAAAGGCATATATCCATTTTAATTGCACCTGTGAATAAAAAATTCTTATACTTTTGCAGTGGCGACTTCGTATCGGAGAGATGGTCAAACAGGGAGACAGACCAACTCGTCACACCAATCAACCAAGCAAGCAAAAAACAAACATCGGCATCTTAGGATGCTTTATTTCCAATCAAGCCTGATACATATGATCTTAAGCATTGGTTTTTCAAATGTCTCATAACTTGTGAAGTTTGGGTGTTTGTCGGCCTTAACAGGCTCTAGTTTTATCTGGGGTATTCGAAATAGCTGTAGGGTCACCAGGCGCGGGGAAG
>JACJUY010012317.1:20275-33305 GCA_014220935.1 Platorchestia sp. MABIK | reverse complement strand
TACACGAGGTAACAGACCAACACAGAGCATGGCTAGCTACACGAGGTAACAGACCAACACAGAGCATGGCTAGCTACACGAGGTAACAGACCAACACAGAGCATGGCTAGCTACACGAGGTAACAGACCAACATTAAGCTTGGCTAGCTCTATGAAGAGAGCATTAAAATAAGCCCTTATATCTAGCACAGCTCAACACACAGCTTGGCAAGCCATACAAGAGCTCACCAGAGATCAAGAGTTACAATAAGCCCCTAAGGCAGACCAACATTGAGCTTTGCTAACTATACAAGATACAAGAGCTCACCACAGAACCAAGCGTTACAACAAGCCCCTAAGACAGACCAACATAGAGCTTGAGGTCGGTGACGGCGGGCTCGCGGGGGATGTAGGAGGCGCTCTTGTAGCTGACGTTGCTCTTGCGGACCTTGACGTCGCCGCTCCTGCCCTTGAGGGAGGCCAGCCGCTCCTTGGCAGCCTCGTTCATGGCCACCGCCAGCTCCTTCTGGTGCTGCTTGCGCTTCTCCTCCGACGACTGCTCTTGCTGCACACACAACACCCGCAGCGTTACAGCACCAAGTACTGCATTACGGCACTACCTCCTGCGCCACGCACTGCATTACACACAACATTCGCTGCTGCACACACAGCAATGCAACACTACTTGCTCCATGCACAGCATTGCGACACCTCTTGCAGTATGCACCACTGAAACAGCACTACACCCAACACCTGTTGCACACACACCCCATTGAACCCGAACACAAAGTGCCACCATTCACAAGAGAAGGAAGGAAGTAGCAAGACACGTTTCGTTGCAGGAGTTTACACGTACAAGACCAGAATTGCGACAGATAGCATTTAATGAACTTCGAACGAGGCAAATTTGGAGTTCACTCTCTGCACGCGTGGGACACGGCCGAGGCACACGAGACGGACATTCTGGAGTCCTTCACTGGCACACCAGAGTACTGAGCACATTGGTGACCCACACACCTGACCCACCACGACAACGCTGCTGTCGCCCAGCACTACTAATCAAATCTTCCCAAAATAGGAGAGACTAGACAACCAATTGCCAACTCCAGACAAGCACAAAGTAGTATGAGTTTCAAACCTTTCACTTACGATAACGCTGGACATTTGTGATACGAGTCATCCTCCCTAACCTACGCGAGATGAAGTGCCCCGCCTAGAATTTAGAACTCGCACCAAAATGAGAGCAAACGAAGGCAAACCTCCCAGTGGCATCCCACCAAAGCAAGGCAAGCATCTCTGCACAAAACGAGGAGTACCTCCCTAAAGCACACATCAAACAGGGCAAGACAAGAGCAGAATCCTCACAATCCTCAGTTAAGCGCCAGGTGCTTACGCAGCTCAGCAGCAGACCACAGGCGTCACCACACAAAACAGGGCGGGAAGACTGCCCAGAGCGGGAAGACTGCCACACACACACACACGCGCGCTCAACTCCCCCCAGAGAAGAAGAGGAACAAAAGAGTGAGGACGCACCCTGAGCTTGGAGTCGAGTATAGCGTTGCGCCTGCCCCGCCCTATCATCTCGGGCGTCTCCTTGACCTCCTCCTCTTCCTCCTCCTCGCCGTCCTCTTCTTCCTTGAGGAACACGGCTACGTTCTTCAGCTTCTTCTTGCTGCCCCCCGTCAGCAGCGTGGCTGGGCCGTCCTGTGGGGGCACAAGCTCAGCTCAGCCGCGCTCGATTCAACACACACAACACGCACGCTCCTAACCAATGCAGGTCTCGTGACGACTTGCTCGCAGTTCGGCTCCGTGAATGATTAAATAATGATTAGATTAGATGTTAGTTGAAGCCTCCCTAAACGAAACAAAGGCGTCAGGAAGGAGGAGGAAGGCCACATTTAGTATGGAGATAAGATAATGCAGAATCTTTGCACAAGATACGTAGAAATATCAAGTTGATAAAAAGTTCATGAAACAACATAAAAGTGTAAGAAGAAAGTTGTAGGTGCTGGAAAACAGGACAGCAGTAAACTGAAAAAATGAAAGTCCTTAACATGACAAAAAAAATGTTTTAACATGAAGAAGACTTACCTGACTCTCAGCTCGGGACTCACATTTTCCCCCTGAGAGTGCTAACATACAGTTGTCAGAATTCATCAGTTTCAATAGTGAAATGAGTGCCCTATCATGTTTTAGTACTATTAGTAAGTTAGAAAGAATGGAGTGTTAGGTGGAAAAGATGAGACAAAATCTACATATGATACTGACGGTAGGTACTGGACATGCAAGTGTTAATGATAGCCTTGGAAATACAACTCCAGTGATGCCCGCAACACTTACCGAAGGTAATCGTTTGCTCTCGACCACCGAAGTGAATCAATCACATTATTTACCGAGTGAATTACATAATTGGCTCAATATAGTTTGTCTCATTAGAGGCAGGCAGCAGCGGACACCATACATCGTATTGGAATGATCCATAGGAGAACACAATTTGGTCATGTGAACAACATGACTAGCAGCGTACGAGGCGCCACGGGATTGAAAATCTCCTGGGACCAATACATCTGGTGTCGAAGTGGTGGAGTGCCAACCATAAAAAAAGAAACATAATATGTGGTACATCAAGGACGGTGTGCCACACTAACCAGACCCACCTCATTAACAAGGACGGTGTGCCCCACTCACCAGACCCACCTCATTAACAAGGACGGTGTGCCCCACTCACCAGACCCACCTCATTAACAAGGACGGTGTGCCCCACTCACCAGACCCACCTCATTAACAAGGACGGTGTCGCCAATGAAGAGCGCATACTTGGAGGTGCCGTCGCTGAGGTCGGAGAGGCCGAGGCTGAGGTTGTAGACCTGCCCGGCGGCGAGGCGGCTGCCTGTCTTGGGGCCCAGCACCAGGCACGACTCCCGGAACTCTATGCCTGTGCAGAACCTGCCAACACCGCAAACTCGTGTGAGGCACCCCAGGCGCACGGTCTCGTGCTAAACTAGGCACCACATCTGTGCACACTTCTCTTAGTTGCCACCTCTGGTGTGCTGCAGCACCACAGCCAACACACCTCACCTACATTCCACTATGAGCATTCATCCGATGCGACCAGTGTTCGGAAAGTTCTTTAAAGATAGCATTGTGGTATAAATCAATTTCAAAGTATAAGGTATAGCAAAATCTGGATAGCAGAACTACCTGAATGGCGTTTTGACTTGTTTTTTCTCAAATCTTTACCGTAAAAAGTTAGATTGATTGAATTCAGAACAGGCCTGGCCAGGTCAGGTTTGACTGAGTTAGGCTCGTTTGGTTTAGGTGAGGTCAGGTCAGCATCACAAAATTTTCCACTAAATTCATCTAAGACTATCAAGTGCACTCCAATTGCCCAAAGCCCCCCTCTAATATACAATATCTACAAGAAAAGAAAACGATGCAAAAATATCCCCACACCACAGCTATGACCGTCTGGGTTGTAGCTCAGAGAGCAGGCATCAGACTGCCGTCCATACGCGGCACAACTTGCAGGCGAGACATGTTCTTGCCCTTCTATGTCTATCAAAATGATGACTAATAATTATTAAAGCTAATAACTCAAACACTTTGCGGCGCTGCAAACCCAAACCCACCTCTTTCAAAATTAAGTACTGGATGTGTAGATCTCCTTAAAAAAGAGATTTCTTCCAAACCAGTCCTAACGGGCGTCATTATCTGGACGCTGTGAGGGCCACACTCAGTTGGCACTCGCCGCTGCACGCACCACTGCGGGCGCACGCACACACGCCATACAGTACACCCCACTACGAGTGCACACACCCACCACTAATAAGGCGCGCGCACACACACACACACACACTAAGTACACCCCACAAGAGCAGACACACACGCACAAGAGCGAGAGCAGCCCCCTCCCCACGCCACCCACCCGAAGCTCTTGGTGAGCTTATCGACGAGGTCCTTGCGGTGCTCGGTGACGTGGGCGACCACCTCCTCGTACACGGAGCTCAGGCGCCGGCCTCCCTGCCCACACACAGCGTTATACAGTGCTGGGCAGTGCTACACAATACCCACACATGCTGCACACGCCTCCCTGCCCACACACAGCGTTATACAGTGCTGGACAGTGCTACACAATACCCACACATGCAGCACACGCCTCCCTGCCCACACACAGCGTTATACAGTGCTGGACAGTGCTACACAATACCCACACATGCTGCACACGCCTCCCTGCCCACACACAGCGTTACGCAGTGCTGGACAGTGCTACACAATACCCACACATGCTGCACACGCCTCCCTGCCCACACACAGCGTTACACAGTGCTGGAAGTGCTACACAATACCCACACATGCTGCACACACCTCCCTGCCCACACACAGCATTACACATTGCTGGACAGTGCTATATTACACGCCTCAAGATGAGCGCCAACTTCAACAAGTAACAAGAGATGCAAAGTTGCGGTTTCATTGCCCCAATATCCAGACGCTGCTACACAGCACAAGGTAACACCTTCACCCACACTAATACTTCGGAGCTCTCATCAACAAAGATGGAAGACCTCTCAGCGAGGCATTGGAGAGGCCAAAATGCAGTACATCTCATTATTAGAAATATACTCCATAGTATTTCTCAAGGGCACAAAAATGTTGAAGATTATTAAAAAAAATCCTCTGCATATTTTTTTACAGCAAATCCCCTAAGGAAACATTTTCGTTCACGGTACTGTACATGCAAAATATGTCAAAAAAAATATGTACAACAAATTTGTTGTTGGAGTGAAAAACTTGTACTAATAAAATGGTAGAAATTACATGCATCAAGAGGCAAGCACAAATGTACCTGGTATGTGTACATTTCGTTGAACTAAATAATAAACCCTAAAAACAGCTTGCAATTTGCACAATTGTTGGTCGACATAAAATTGAACTAGAGACGTTAACTAATGCCTCTTTAACCACAACAAAGGTGGTCTAATGAGAGGACAAGATGAAGGCTCCAATTAGTATGGAGTAAAGGAAATGTAGAATCGATGCACAAGGTGCGTTTCCATACAAGATCCGCTGAGCACAGACACAAAAAGTTCAGAAGCAAGTCCATGAAACAAGATTAAAATTGAAGAAGATAGAAGAAGATGGAAAACAGGACAGCAGTGAATAAAAAAAAAATGATCAGGATAAAAAGTTTATTCAGTTCAAAAAAAGTAGGCCTACCTAGCGTTCACTGCAGGACCTCACATTTCCCCATGAGCGCTCATTCTCATACGTACAATACAATAACTGTCTCATCTGAGACGAGATCTGCATGTAAATTAACCAAAGAAATTAACCAAGTTTCACATGAACTGGTCATGCCTAATGAATTTCTGGACAGCACAATTCGTGCAGTCAACACAGAAAAACGAATTTCTCAACTCGATTGAAATGAAGTGAGAGTTTATTGGGTGGTAGATATAAAAGACGTGATTGCGGGGAAAAAAGGATGTGTTAAGTTAGGTGTGCACCTTGAGCTTCTCGAGAAGCTTGTCGTAGACGGAGAGCAAGAACTCGTAATTCTTCTGCATCTTGTCGGTGGGGTTGACGAGGAACGTGCGGCAGATGTTGCTGCAGTAGTTCTTGTAGCGCACGCCCAGGCACACCACGATCGCTCCGAACTCCAGCGTGTTCTTGTCACTGCAACCACAACCGCTTGTTACTGCGCTGCTTGTAACTCTATCAAACTTCCTCCCCACTCACTTCTCTTGTCACAGCACCCCACAACTGCTTGCAGCCGCACTTCTTGCAACTCGACTATACCTTTCTACCTCTCACCCCTCTTGTCACTGGAACTAGGACTGCTTGTAACTGCACCGCTGGCAACTTGACCCTACCCTCTCACCCCTCTCGTCACTGCAACTAGGACTGCTTGTAACTGCACTGCTGGCAACTT
This sequence comes from Platorchestia sp. MABIK, assembly GCA_014220935.1. Lineage (NCBI taxonomy): Eukaryota > Metazoa > Arthropoda > Malacostraca > Amphipoda > Talitridae > Platorchestia > Platorchestia sp. MABIK. Next base: position 27,394 of record JACJUY010012317.1, on the reverse strand, counting down.
GACCCTACCCTCTCACCCCTGCACGCAGACGGCACACAAGCCAGACACAGCACAGTCCCCCACACGTCAGCTCCCTCATTGGGATCATTGGCGAGTTACAAGCTCCCCAGCCACATTCACGCCGCCTCAAGAAAGGCCATTCAGTATGGGCTGTAGAACACCAGCAATAAATGAACAAGAAGCGTCACCACACCGGACACGCTGTGGATAGGAACAGGTGTGTCCACAAGCCTCGCACATAGTGACACCAACACTGAAGAAGATTATAACACAAGATAGAAGTTAGAGAAGAACATAATAGGTGTTGAAAAAAATAACAATAGAGTAAATAATAAGTTAATTTATGTCTTCTTACCCGCCAAAAAGAATGTTAAAAGAGAAGCCCTTCCATGTTAAATGCATTAATTGCAGGGAGATCAACTGCAACTATCTACAGTAAGTTGGGAAGTTTCCATAAAATGAACAAAGTGGAAGAAGAAAGTAAGGTACAGAGAGCAAACAAATGGAACCATTTCCTTGAAGGAATCCGCATCCAAAGCATAAGAAAGAAAAGCTTAACAATTGATGGATTTAGTGTGTTTGCCATTAGATTAGATAAGTTAGTTCAAATCTCCCTAATTGCAACAAAGGTGTTTTAGAGAGGAAGGCGCTATTTTGGACTTGTGGAAACGCGGAATCAGTGCACCCAGAGTATAGAAACATTAAGTTGAGAAAGAAGTTTATGAAACAAGATAGAAGTTGATAAAAAATAGGTGCTGAAAAACAGGACAGCAATGAACTGAAAAAAGATGGATGTGGGCTAAGCGCCCCCACCCCTAAAACGTTACCTGTTCACGCTGAACTTGAGGGCATAACGGCCGCCGCTCTGGATGATGGGAGGGTAGCAGGGCTCACAGAGCTGCGGGTCCACGCTGACGTACTTCTTGTCTGTCATGGCGGCCTCGACGCCCTCCGCCACCTTGCTGTGCTTCACCTTCTTGTCCCTGCACACAAGACATGGCTGCTGAGCTGTTTTGTGAGCTGCGGCATGAGCACCACTTGTGACAGTGGCAACACTTGGTGGCATGTACACCTTCACCTCTGAGCCCTACGAGTGGTAGTATGATGAATCAAAATCCCAAAATCCTTCAACGTGTCCCAATCGAAGTCAGAGCTACGCTACAGTAACAAAAATTTAGGTCACTTGAAATACCTAAAATGAGAACTCCTGCATGATTTCATAAGTGCAACAAACTCTTCACACGATGGAGAAAATTTTGCGTTTCTGAAACTGAACAGATATTTGGAATTTAATAAACGAATTTTTAAATTGATGAACCACCTTCAGGTCATTGCTCTGAAAAAACAAACCCAATTCCATTTTCCACCGAACACAGAATCAAAATTTCCACGTGGTCTCTGTAGTAGTAGTAGTAGTAATTAGCTTGCTAGCGCTTCAGAGGAAACCTCTATGTCACACCGGAGGTGGTCTTATCCGCAGTTCACATTATAAGGCAGCCAACGTTTAAATATATTTTAGCTAATCGGTTTTAGTAGGTCAAATCTATAGGAGTCAAGTAAGTAAATAGGCTCATTTAACGACAGCTTTGGTCCTAGCCACCACGAAAACAACTCCAGTCACCACCAACATTACCACCATCATAGCCATACGCAACGCTCAGCTGGTATCGTGGTCATTTACTGAATTACGGTACATTCAAACGCACTGAGCAGCCAAACCTCGAAGGGGGTTTCAGCTGCCCACCCATTTATGGCCGGGCGCCTTACCCACGCTGAAACCCCCGAGGTACCAATGCAGCGCGCCCGGCCATATTGCTATAGTCCTCCAAGAAGACATCGTGTCGTTCAGCAGTATACACAATCAGAGTTCACATTAGTCCACATAACCATTCGTGTTCCACATATCTTCCCTGTTAGTCCACAGAGTTGTAGGAAGGTCAGCAGCGTATACACATCAAAGCAGCACTTGGGAAACCCCGTCAGCATTTCCCGTGGGATAGCAATCTGGTCCATACTTCGGGTATGGGGATAGAGTTGTCGGCGCACAGCAGCATATTGAGGGCACTCGGCCAGCACATGTACAACTGATATCGGCGTATGGCACATAGTCGGCGGTCGGCGTTTCAAAAGATGTTCATGAGTAAGTTTAGTGTGACCAGTACGGAGTCAACAACAATACTTCCGACAAGCGGGTTAAGCCGTGGTCAGTGGCCCAAACGGCAACTCTATTGATTGCCATCTGCATTCGTCGTTCCAGAGCTGGCAGATAGGCCGAAGATGCACACAACATCACGTCATCCACATACAGAGAGCCAATAACATCTGGTGGCAGATCAGACAGCATTCCATTAATGGAGAGCAGAAACAAGCAGCAGCTCAGAACACTGCCCTGAGGGACTCCTTTGGCTTGCATCATCCAGTCTGAGAACGAGGCTCCAGTTCTCACTCTGAATGTGCGTTCAGTTAAGAATTGTCTGATGTACTCGGCCATGTTTCCCCTTATTCCCAGTCAGTGCATTTCAACACCACATTTCAGGTGGTGTTGTGTGCTTTATTTAGATCAAGAAAGATACAAACTGAGTGTCGTTTGGATTTGCGATTCTCCACCAAATAGTTCTGAATTCAAACCAGAGCATCGATAGTGCCTCGGAGTTTTCTAAAACCATATTGATGCTGGAAAATCAAATTTCTTGATTCTAAATGTTTCATGAGACGAATGCTGATGATCTTCTCAAGGAGTTTCGAAATAGAACTAGTTAAAGCAATAGGTCGATAGCTTGCTGGATCTGTTGGAGGTTTGCCCGGTTTTGGGAAGGCCAATAAAGTGGCTATCCGCCATTGCGGAGGATACTGATTGGTTGTCTAAACTTTATTAAATATCGTCAAGAGGGCTGTGATAGCGGTTGGGTGTAGATGTTTCAGCAACCCATGGTCTCTGCATAATTCCCAGAGGCGGACACGTGCTGGCAATATATCAAAGAGCCACACCACCTCGTGTCTCCAGAGGCCATGTCAGGAGCCCACGCACCAACCTCATATAACAAGTGGACACTGGTAGCGGTACGAGCCCCCGGTGAGTTGTGCTTAGGCTATTCCTGCTGCAAAACCACCCATCGATAGGTTGTTTGAAAAATTTTAGCAACCTTTTCAAAATAATGGTATTCAGCAGGTTAACCCTTTGCTTCCCGACGGGAACTCCAGTTCCCGTCGTGAACTCGTCTTCCAGTTTAGGGAAATTGACAAAATTTTAGGGTAATTCAACTAGTAGGGAAATTATTTGAAGTAAATAACAAAATTAGGGAAATTAATAATATTGCTGCAACTATGTTTTAGACACTCAAGAAGTTTGACACGTGCAATTTGCTATTGATATCCACTCAATGTAGGCTTCATGGTCTATGCAATACATTTTATACTTTTTTATTTAACTTGACCAAGTTTTTCATAAGAACATGTATTTACAGATAAAATAAAATAAAATCTAAATTGATATCTTTTTTCAGATTTTTCGGCCATTTTTTTGGGCGTGGAAGCATACATTTTTAATGGATAAATTTTTTCAATTTAATACTCTGACCACGGAGGGGGACAAATGTGTACACTAGGTTGTTCATTCACGCACCAATGTAAATATATAAAATTTCAAACCATTTTGCGACCTTTTTTGAAAGAATTTTATCATACCATGAAAATATTATTGAGCTATTACATTTTGTAAATATCTTACCAAGGACGGAAACTTATTCCTGCAAATATATCGATAATACCAGTCTGTCTTTCACAACCTAACCAAATCAACGTTACAACATCGTTGTCGACGTGTTAGAAAGGAATTAAGAACCTGCTTTTGCAGAAAAAAACATGCTAGGGCAATTTTGCTGATACTTCAGGGTAATGACTAAAATTACCTTAGAAAAATTTTCCCTTGACAATTAGAGTGTTGGGAAGGAAAGGGTTAATATTTCGAATTTATAAATTTGCTGATGACTTTTGACTTGAAATTTGAGTTCAATTTTGAGTTCCAGTTTAACCCATGACAATGAACGTGCCAAAGGCCACAGCTCCACACGTCCAACACGAGCAGACGCGAGCGGGGCGCACGGACCTGTCTATAATGTCCATGAGTTGCTCCTTGAGGTACTTGTTGAACACGTCCACGGTGGCCGCGGCGGACCGCTTCACCGTGTTTATCTCGCCCTCCTCCCGCACGCTCATCAGCACCCCCATCCAGCTGCTCACGTCCACCTGCACGCAGCCACTCCAGTTATTGCGGCACCAACACACTTCATTTGTGAACAGGGAAGCAGAACTAATTCATTATTGCCACATTATATAAGAGAAGGAAAAGAGTGACAGCCCACTCTAGTTATTGTGGCACCAACACACTTCATTTGTGAACAGGGAAGTAGAACTAATTCATTAATGCCACATTATATAAGAGAAGGAAAAGAGTGACAGCCCACTCTAGTTATTGTGGCACCAACACACTTCATTTGTGAACAGGGAAGAAGAACTAATTCATTAATGCCACATTATATAAGAGAAGGAAAAGAGTGACAGCCCACTCTAGTTATTGTGGCACCAACACACTTCATTTGTGAACAGGGAAAACAACTGACTCATTAATGCCACATTATAAAGTAGCAAGAAAATAATGACTGCCATATTATAACAAGGAACTCTCCTGGGAAAGAGAGCAAGCACACACCCATCCGAGAAGAGTGAAAGCGCAAACATCTGAGGTGGTACCAATCATTGAGGACTCCCTTCTACAGGGCGCCCCAAGAATTTGCAGAGGAACGAATGATGCATTCTCCATTGATTTTCTGCTCTAGAAGTCATGCATTGCAATTTACTCTAATCTGACGAGAACGTTAGTGACTTTGTACTGCTGAGTGGTGAAGAAATAGTCCTAATGTACATCTACATTCCTTCAACACTGAAAATTTATGCCATTTGCTAAAGGCATGAAGTGTTGCATCAGCTCAATTATGGACCCATTTCAAGGCGTCACAGGAATGTTTATGCAAGAAACAACACTCGTCCAAGGCCCACCACCACACATGAGCTGAAGGTCCCTACGACACAGCAGCCACAATCACCACACACCTGCTCGAAGTCCTTGAGGGCTTTTCTCCAGGCATCGACAAGGTCTGACGAGAACTTCTCCTTGGCGTACACTCCGACCGTCTTGCCCTTCTTGCTCTCCTTGATGGCGGCCACCAGCGTCTTGATGTTGGCCGCATCCTTGTCTGCCTTGTCCCGCACCAGCGTGACCACGGCAGGGGCTTTGTCGTCCTTGTTCTTGGTGAGGCAGTCCAGTATCTCGATCTGGGGCAAGAGTAGACCTCAAATGGCCATGTCACAAACATAGCACTATGACAACAACTTGTAATGCACTCTAAATCAGAGGTTCTCAACCAGGCATAAATTCACCCCTGGTTGAGGTAAATTTCGGTCTTATGTACTTGATACATGAAGCTGAGGGGGTCAATGATAGAGGTAGGGTTGAGGATGGCTGTTCAAATTGAAGAGTAACCATTTTTTTAGCTTCAGATGCTGCATTTTCTTTTTAAGTACTTTTTTGTGCTATTCAAACAGAAGTGTGAGTGTTGCAAGTATGCAGTAGTATACTCTTTCTGTGGCTAGTTAGTGACAAGCATAGGGATATTCAGAAAAGTTTACAGCCTCAAAAAATGTGAAAACTTACATTTGATATTCCTTCTTAGAAATTCTGACATGCAAGCAAGTCACACCAAGCACTAGACAGCATTTGGTGATTCATTCTTACTTCTTAGCCCTATCCTTCATTTTAGAATGGGTATTACACATATTTATGCAGAAGAAGATGGGGCAAATGAACAAAAATGAAATTGAGAAAAGTAGGTATTTAGTTTGACATTTTCTGCACAAAGAACGTAGAAAATGTGTAAAGTACCTGCTTTCAGCTGAGGACATGAATCTCACAGGGCATTCCTTGATGACTACTATAGTAGGCACCTGCACTACATGACTACTATAGGAGGCACCTGCACTACACTACTATAGGAGGCACCTGCACTACACGACTACTATAGGAGGCACCTGCACTACACGACTACTATAGGAGGCACCTGCACTACATGACTACTATAGGAGGCACCTGCACTACAACTCCTAAGTTTGGTGGAGAAGTGAGCACTGCTCCACTCTACACAAAACAGACATGAGAAATCTGGATAATTTCTAGCTACTTTCATTTTTTTGCAGCAAAAATAGGCTAAAATTAAAATTTGGCCAACATATATGGTTTGAAAATAAAATTAAAATACCAGGGTATTTTTGAAAATATACATTGAAATTGAAAATATACGTTGAAAATATGAAATAACATACATTGAAAAATAATTCTTCAATGTAAATTTTTTTCCACTCAAACGTTTTTTCCAAAAGCTTTGGAAGACACAGAAGCATTCTAGAATTTTACCTTCTTCTTGCTGGCCAGGAAGTAGACTTTGTCTTTGCACATGACCATGACCGTGTCAGTGAGCTCGTAGCCCAGCAGCCACGTCTGTGTGGCAGTGGACTTGCTGTAGATCACCTCCTGGTCCGCCCCCACGCACGACACCAGCGCGTCGCACTTGCTCGCATCTCCACCATCTTTCTCACTCTGTGGAAACAAGGCAGCTGGTCACATGGCTTCACTAACATTGCAAAAAATCCCTTCCAGGCAATTTTATTGTAAAAACAAACCAAATTCAAATAATAGCGCAGTACAGAGGACTACCTCTCAGGTCAGGATGGCTGATTGAGTGATGCATGGCAATCAGTCGGAGTGCATCACTTGCCCTCAAAGTGGAACAAGGCGACTGCTCTTTTGGAAGTAAGATGGTATGAAACAATCTAAACTAAACAGTACAGTGATACAACTAAAAATACATTTATACAACAATTGAGGACCAGTTAGTGTAGAGCATAGTGATGCAAAAAAAAACGGTTTTATTTGGCGGCAGTTTTTTTTGCAAAAAAACATGTTTTTTATGTGTTTTTTTTTGTTTTTTTTTCGTTTTTTTGCACACACTCAAATTTTGTTCGGTATATATCTGTTTTTTTTTTAATCACGCAAAATATTTTTATATC
>JACJUY010012316.1:6602-22718 GCA_014220935.1 Platorchestia sp. MABIK | reverse complement strand
ATGATAGATTCTTGCTGACCGTGTTGATTTGCTGTAGTCACTAGATCTTCTTCTCAAACTTTCAAACTTCTCAAACTTCTCCTCTTTTTCTCAAACTTTCGACGAATTTCTTTAACTTCTTCACTTGGTAAACAAATTCTTCCGTAGGTGCGTCGTTTACTGGCCCCCAATGTGAGCCCTTTAGCTGGGGCTCCGTTGTGTCGGTAGGATATGAAAGGCGGCAACGTTTCGAGTGGTTTACTGGACCTCGAAGCTTGCTTAGGGCCGGTGCTACCGGCGGGAAGAACTCGGTCAAAATGCGATAACTCATACACGACGAGCGCTTTTACGTGGCTCGGTGCACGAATACACGAAGGCAGGCATATTAGAGGTACGACTAACTGAATTAAGTGGCAGGAACCTGTTTGTTTTGGAAAGAACAGTAGTCTTAGCACCCTCATTTGTTGAAGTTGACCAAATGCTAAAAAATTCCCAGTCAACTATAACCTTCTCCAGCGAAGAAAAATTCAATGTTCTTAACAAAATTATTATGGAATTACGAGCAGAGTCTGTCCCATTAAGATAGATAGAATAACTAGCAAAAACTTGAGTGATGTTGAAATTTATTTCCAGGAGCTTTCGAGAGATATAATTTCTAATCAGAATGAAATTAGTCAGTTCAAATTAATGCTTCAGAATGAAGCTGATAAAAATGAAAAATTAATCCAGGAAGTGGTGAGTTTGAGTGAACGTGTAAACAATTTGATAGAAATGAGAGTTCGAAAAAATTTAGAGAATTGAAAATACTGTGTACAAAAAATGATAGGCGGTAATATTTTTGGACAACAAGGAAAAGGTCATTATTGTCTTCACAACCAGAACCTCCTGGATTAGGGTTTAAATGTCTTGATGAAGATCAAAATTTCGATTTAAATGAAAAAATACTTGAAAACGTTTTTTTATAAATCAAAGAATTCGACGCTGCGAATAAAAAAATGTTGACGAAGTTTTAGAAAATTCGAGGATTCATCTCAGAAACTATATAGAGGTAACAGAAAATCTTATCAATGAAAATGATCAGTTCTGAAGTCATGCTATCCAATTCGCACTTGATGAGAAAACCACAGGCCTTCAGAAAAAATTCAATGAAATTACGCAAAATCTCGATGAACATGAGGAAAAAATAAGGTTATTCGGATGGGCACTTTAGAACATAGAGTTCTTGAAACATGAAATTGAGCAATTAGAAGAAATGGGATACAAAATTTAAAGTTAGATCATGCTAATCTGAAAAGAGTATTTAACAACTTTATTTCATATATTGAAACGTTTAGAGATAGTCTTCATTATCAAAAAAGGGAAAAAATTATAAATGTGGGAGAAATAAAAAATTTGAAAAGTTATCACAGCAATTGTGGATGATAATGCTAATTTCAAAGAAAGATTGCTAAGTGTGGAGAATACTTTTTGATGAGATACCGTTGAGCCTTTAAACTAAAAAATCTGATTTTCTAAAGTGCGCCTGAACCGCGGAAAATAACTCTAAAAGCAGAAGTTAAAAACCTTTGTTTTAAAAATGAAACCTAATGTTCAAAATGACATAGTTGATATGCAAAAGAACACAAATTCATTAGCTCTGATGTTAATACGGTTTGGTAGTGAGAAATTTCTTCACATCGTCACATGAAAAAAATACCAAAAAGTGTTGCAACATACGATGTTGTTTCAAATAATGGGAAGCTAACCTTTGTAAAACGAAGTCGATATTCCAGATATTACCCACTTAGACAACCATTTATGAAGCGATCTAGAGTAAAATATGTTATTTAATTCAACGAGATGTTGTTCTTAACTAAGGGAATATAAACCAGCTGCTCAGCGAAAATGAGCAAATTCGAGGACTTATTAATACCCTGATGTGTGATTTAAATGATTTTGAGATTCAATTTCATCCATTGCGAACAGAACTGTTTAAAAATGTTATAAAGTTGGTAAGATTCTAATAAGTGCAAACAAAAGAATCACTTTATCTTTCCTTCACCTTCCTTACGGTGTGTAATAGTGGGTAGATCGAATTGTTGTAAAACCTGTTTGTTGTTTAGACTTCTCTTGAGGAATATATCGATTTTACCGTTAAAGTAAATCAACAGAACAAGCAGAATATGAACTACACAAAAATAATTTTTTCAAAAGTGTATAATCAGCATGAAATAACTGAGCTTTTTAAAATCGGTACTTAAAATATTGATAAATTTCTCGGTGTACCTCTGAAACACAATACGAAGTTAATCGTTAAATATTTTGAAGACAGCGCTTTTATTCCTGTCCTAGTGAAGTAGATGCTAAGAAAAAAAATTGTTTATATATGATGATATTGCAAAAGAATCAGACACCAGCTGAAAACTTTTACACCAAAGGCAGGCATAAAAATTACAGCTCGATTTACTTCACTCAAAATGATTATTTGTTACCTCTTCAGTCAATACGGACGAATGCAAACGTATATTGATTCTATTTGAATTGCCGACTAATGATTTTAGAAATATTCACATGAACATTGTCTGAGGAGACATGTCTTTAGAAGAATTTTTAGAATTTTGCAGTGATACTTTCAATATTTCTTTTAGCTACATAATGATAAACAACAACGTTCGCCCATTAATGGGAAAATATTTTAGGAATTTGAACCAAGTTGATATTCCGAAGAAGTATTTTAAAGACTTTGTAAATACTTAGAATTTGAAACCTCAGCATGTCCTCACACAGAGATTCAAGTATTGTAAGTAGTTAATAATGTATTTTAAATGTGTTAGTGAAATTATATATTAGTTTGAAATCTTATAAGGAATAATTTTTCTTGATCTGAAATTTGAGATCATATTTTAAGTATTGAGGTTAATTTATAAAAATGATTACGCGAAATGATAATATGTTTTAGTATTTAAGTTAGCTTATCAGTTAATTTGTAACAACATGGATTTGAAGGCTTTTGGAGATGGTTCTTTAATTGCTGAAATTCTCCAAAAGGCCTTAACTGTGCCGAGGGGCCTATCTTCCTTACTACTCATTTTGTTTTGGACAACACGACGTAGTCACCACAAAACTGTGCAGCAACGTAAGTTTCACAGATTATTAAAAGGCGATTCATTCCTCCAGAGTGTAAAAGATGCCGATTCTGAAGCCAGCGTCTTAAATGCAAGTTTTTGCATTCTCGGAAAATTATCGTTTTGGCCGACTTACTTTTGATCGCGGCACGCGATACATTATTTGATTTGCGGAAATTTGATTTGATATTAATGAAATGCATGAAGTTGTTTGAGAGCCTCTTGTGAAAAATTGTGCTGAAAAAGAAATGCACAGAAGCCAACTTTGATCACTAGTTATTCAACTCGGCAGTTCTAAATGCCAATATTTTGGCTTGACGAAACGTGAATGACTAACAACACAACATAATTTTTTTGCCCTGTAGAGGCTCAAGCATTCTTTCAATAGCTTTGACTTCAGTCTTCCGTGTCCAAAATTACACTGCAGAAATTAGTGTACAAAAAATTGAAAATGAGAAAGAGCAGAACGATTTATTAGGAGTGACACAATAATATACTTAGTCACGAGACTAGCCTTTATGACATCCGATTGCCTTCTCTTCCTCGTCACAGAATCAGAGATGAGGAATACCCTTTAGCATATGAAAGAAACTCAGCTCTAGTCGGGGATATGTACGATTCGTGAGGTACACTCAGGGTTAAGGTTGGTGGTGTTTGTCCTCGTTAGTATATCTTGAGGATTTGGCAATCGTAAGTGGTAACCGTATTTACCTTTTGCAAATTTATCGACACTTGTTGCAGTAATCTGTTGTGGTTCTGGGTTAATAGGTGGGAAACCCTCATTGTTCATTCTTTATTTCTCTTTCTCTCTTGGGATGTGAGGCCGGTATAGCGTACAATCGACCTTCGTTACGAGTGCCTTATACCATCAATCTATGATTATTCTTATTTTACCATTTCGTCCCATCTATTTGCTGTAGCTTTTCTCGGCCATTGTCTCGGGCTGTACCGACCTAGCCACCCAATTAAATTTTACGCCCTTGTTGTGGCAATTGAACTCATATGTCACTGAGTTCCTTTATCATAATTCCTCAACTGCGTGGAAATGGAAGTTAAACTTTGAATAAATATATATTAATGTATAAATGATAGCTTATCAGGATAGGGACACATTGGGATGTACCTTAGTACATATGCCAAATTCACTCCACTGAGCTGAGAAAGGAATGCAACGAAAACCATATGCCCGGTCTATCATCAACGCAGAACGTAATAGAAGGAGAAATTTCACGGACCTGGCCTGAAGTTAGAACAACAGACGAGCAAGCTACCTACCCTTATGGTCCATGAGAAAAAGGGCAATGAGAAGTAGAAACTTAATGTACAAGTAGAAACTTAATGTACAAGTAGAAACTTAATTTACAAGTAGAAACTTAATGTATCGCATTAAGTTTCTACTTGTAATCTACTGTTAATTACGTCAAATTGTCTCAATAGAACGCCAGACCTCAATAATACAGTTATCATATAAATGTATAAGAATAGGCCCTCAGGGGGATATAACTATTGTTTCTACGTGAATTAGCGCTCCCAGGGGGAAAATGTGTGAGGGCCAGAGCTGAGAGTTAGGTAGGCTTCCTTTTTGTTGAAATAAAATGTTTCTTCCTGTGTAGACGACTTCCTTTTTTCGGTTCACTGCTGTCCTGTTTTTTCATCACCTACTACTTTCTTCTTCAACTTTTATCTTGTTTCACGAACTTTTTTTCAACTTACTGTTTCTATGCCCATCTGCATAAATTTCGCATTCCCTTATCTCCATACTAAAATGGTGCTTCTTCCTTCCTCTATTCGATCCGCTCTTTTTTTTGTAGCGGTTAGGGAGGCTTAAACTAACATTTAACCTAATTTAATGTATTAGAATAGGCTTGATTCCTTTTAATTACGGCTAGAATAGGCCCTTTCCAATTCTGTCTCACTACGCATCGTTTAGTTTCGGTCACCAGGGCGAGCCATTTCCTCAAACACTCGGCTTATATAGTCTTCGTAACGGTAGACGATTTCATTATGACACGAGGCTTCACCTCAAAAGGGTCTCCGGTAGAGATTAACATTTTGAGTTAGAAATATTTGACTCAGTCGGCATCTTGATCCTATCATCACGTGGTTGAACAATCTTCTATAGTTGTGCGTAAAATTACGTCCGACTCGTTAATTAACGTAAAAACCGAGACCTTGTAATATCATCGTCATCGCTGGATTTCTTTCGAAAAGCTGAGTATCCTGTGTTATTTCCTTGTCCCTATATTGCGTGTCCCTATAATCCTGGATCAACAGTGTGTCATAATATTTCACCAGTAAAATTGTTTGGTCAACATTCGAGTATTTAACCTTTGAACTCGCTGAAAAATTTATGATTGAAAATCAACAGCGAACGAAAAAAATGAACCTGAGATCACAAACGAACATTGAGATCACAATACATCCAATAACTAGGCATAAAAATAAAAAGAGTAATTTGGTCGTAGATGACTGGTTTTTCATCGTTATACAGTGAGCCCTCAGTCACCAACATGTCATGGCGTGCTTCAAAAAATTTGTACCTCTTCCATGCACGAAAGACCGCAATGATGTTCACTTGTACAGAGAAACAATCACAACCGTGAAGAGCCATTGTCGTAATTTTTGTGAATTTGTTTTCCTTAGCTCAGTAAAATTAAGGAACTTCGTTCAGTGTCGTCATACCGAGGTCCTAATTGTTGAGACTGAAACTGACTCTTGCCTGTATTCGAGAGAAATTCGACCCTAAGTAATTCCACTAATTCGTGAATAGCCATCGCTTGAGTGACTGAGCTACTGCTGAACATCGAAACTGTTTCTACTTTGGAAATTTTTTGAAGTTGTTACTGAAGTTACAGTTGTTACTGAGGAATTTACAGTTGAAGTTACAGTTGTTACTGAAGATGTGGTACACGGATAATCCTTCCTCAATCTGGGTATTAGAGGAAGTTTCCAGTCTTGCAGTTGGTATTGTGACATTTTGAGCTCGTTGTGGATACTATATATATGTGATAGAGCACCTCTTTCGCCATCCTCTCTTCTGACAGTTTTCTTTGGTATCTTAGAGCAACAGAAATCGCTGAGGGAATCAATTAAGACGTAGGATTTTTTAACTCGGTACAATTAGCCAGTTTTCACAGCCCCGAATCTTTGTATCGCTTATTGTTCAACCGCACAACATTTTTTTTTTACTTTTTTAACTTTGTTCCTACTCCTGTGCTGTCTATTGTCTGGCCTAATCATTTCTAAAATAGGCAGCTTCTATTTCTTTTCAAAAATATTTTATTTGAAATAGAAATTTTTAGATAAAAGTTACCGTGTCAAATCCAAAGAGGTTACAGAAAAAGATCTCGAGATAAAAAAAAACGCGAGAATAATTGGCGCATAAAATTTAATTTCGAATACCTCGAATTGCGCTTGTGGAAGGCGACCAAGACTTTCATCTTTGTCGAACAAGTGTTTTAAACGTCGGTACAAATTACAATAGTCTTCGGCCTGCACAATAGCCACAGGAAGTTTATCAAAATTTTCAATGATTGAGCTAAAAATTTCATAATTTCTGAATAAATTTTCTTGTCTCTTTACCATTATTCCTGCAAACAGATGATGCATTCCTAGGTAAAAGGGCAGTTCAATGTTCAAACTTTGCTATAAGGTGAAATTGTTTATGAATTCAGACATTCCTCTTCGGGCAGAGAATTATTATCCACGGTGTATCAGCGTCCTTGAACATTTCGAAAAATTTAGTGAGAGCATGTTTTCTTGTGTGATGCTTCTTAGTCCCTTAGATTTTATTTCCTAATTTTTATTAGTAATGTTCACATTGGTCTTCCTAGGACTGATAAAAGAGCTGGCCTTCGCCGTTCTGTTAGGATGATCTTATTTTCTTATCTTTTTATGTTCTTTTGAACCATGACCGTCGATTGCACTGTTCGTGATGCATTTTAGAGGATGTAATCCCTTAGAAATCTCAATAAAATCCATCATCTCAATAACCGAGTTAAATGTAGCGTAGCAGCTTAGTGTTTGCGAAAGTCAAGGTTTTGTTTAACAACCATTTATTTTATTCTTTGTGCTGAGTGAATGATACTTCATTGGGAGAATGAAATACACTCTTTGTATTAATTTTTTTCTGTTCTTCATTTTTCTTCCTACGAATGAGTTCAGGGGACATTTTGCACGAACTATGTTGAGCATAACTGTACATTTACCTTGTTTTTAATGGCCTCTTTGTCGTCAAATTTAGTTAAATATACAGGATATTATGTGTGAATTAGCGATGAATAACTTATTTTAACAGAAAAATAATGGATAACATTTCGTACAAAATTATTGTTCTGAAAACTGTCGGTGTATACTTCTGCGATCCGAAATTTGACAGTGAACCCTTAGCGGAGAATCATTTGTGGTTCTTAACTACTGACAATTCCCATACTCAACAGATAGTCACCAACGAATTGTAATGCGTAAAATATACCTGGTACAATTGCAATAGTCCGGTTCTATAGAAGCCTCGTGACGCAAATGGTCTTCATTAATATCATCGAAATCTACATTGTAGAGAAGGACAATTTTTAGTATACTTATTCGAATTCATTCACCACATTCGGTGTTTCACAATTAAACAATTATTTTCCTTTTTAAATTTACGTTTACTAGAGTGAGGGAACAACCCGGATTGATGCTAAAAATATCGTGATTTCTATCTTCATATTGAATCCGCTTGATCTACATGCACACCTTGAATTTGTTTCTATATTCATTAAACGTGAAGGCGCATGAATGTACACGAGATCGATCGCTGGGTCCGACTTCGGTAATTTGCACTGAAGCGCAGGATTTTAGTAGCCGCCAGGCAGACAGGCTAGAAAACTTAATATTTAGCTGCTTCTGCAGGGAGAAAAGGTCTGAGCAGATTTCCATCAATATATTAATAATATACACAAAAGAAGGAAGTACAGCGATTAATTCGGAACTTGACATCGGTGGTAAGTCTTGACAACAGTGGTAAGTTCTCTAAGTTGACCTAAACAGAGCCTCTTACGGTGCCATGCGACTGTCTGCCAGAGCGAGGCGAGTGGCCAGATTACCTCAGCGGTTAGTCTCTTTGATGCCAAGTTCTGTTCCGCCTTAGGTATAAGAGGAAGGATGAAACGGCACTCAATAGGATTACCGGCTTTTGCTGGGTACGCCCATTGAGTCGTGTGATTAGGATATATAATAAGCAGTGTGTTTTAACATTGAAACTGGCTCGAAAACACTAATGTCAAGCAGGATGTTTACTGTGACTAGTTTACTTTCTGACGTGAGAAAGAACTTCCTATAAAATATCTCTATGCTCAGGTAAAGTTTTTTCTGAATAACCTCGGTAATTTTCATCTTTGTCTTATTTTACCGGCAATTTTATCACATTGTCAACAGCTCTGGTGCAGCAAAAGACCAAAAATGTGAAAATTGTTATTGACCTACTTAAAGCCCACCAGCAGCAATAAATTGTTAAGGACCTACTTAGTTTGGGATTTCTTGATCCTGCTGCAGCACCATATTTACGTGTTATTTCTTTTACAATAATGCGGCATCAATATTAGATTATACTGTGATATTCTACAAATGTATGTAACGCAATACCCTCTGTTCATATCCTCATTATCATAATTTTTCCCTTCGTCACCGAGACCTTTTTCTTGACACTCCAATGTTTCACTAATCATTCACAAGATAGATGATTCATCCGTAGTTTATGTCAAATTTATCCTGTAATCTGATTTATCATATGTTCAATATTTCAAAGCTTAAAGATTAGATACCATGGTTATAATTATCAACTTCAACAACGTCAGCGACAACTTGCAACTCCTTCTTTAACAGGGAAGTAAGACGACATGAACCACATTGTTGATTTACTGCCTTATGTGAAAGAAGTCCGGAATTTCTTAGCACATCAAAGAGATGCCTCCAACATCAAAGATAATCCTACGCATCAAAGAAAGATAATCCTTCGCGTGAATTGACGGCGTGAATAGAGCTCATGTGAATAGAAGTAAATAATGGTACTTACTTAACTCGTGGGTTCATGGTTGGCGATATTTTTTCTAAGAAATAATGAGTTAAGATGATTATTAAAAGACTTCTAATGAGTTAAGATGATTATTAAAAGACAAACTTTCTTTTGGCGTCGATATCTGGCATCTTCGATGAGCTGTAGTTCTTGGTCTCGGAGTCGTTTGATGGTGGGATTTGGCGCTGGTACAGGCCGCGGAATGTCAATGTTCGGTTTGAGTCAGCAAGAGCGTCCTCTACTGCCTCTTTTGAACATGATGGTTTGGCTTGAAGTCGTATATGTAGAGCGTTATGAGATGACTCGAAACAAAATATTCCTGTACTTCCCTAGCAAATAATTGTTATCAGCGGTGGAAGAAGAGCTTGCGAAGCAAGTTTCATGTTCCAGAAATAACCGTAGGATGTGACCTAATAGTTAGTGAGTTTTATGGAGTTATTTTCTATGTTTATGCAATTTTAGGTGAGAGCGCTTTCAGTGTATACAGATATATGGCACTCACACATTCTGAAAACAGATGTTCAACTACGTTAAGCGTTTAAATCTAAATCGAATACATACTCGCACCGTCTGTAAAGAGGATCACAACGAAAAGAAAAGCAAAGTCTGAACAACATTCAGTAACTTAATAGGCTTCTCGTCAAAATTGAATTGTGTAATTTAATGTATAATGTAATAAAAATGACGAGTGACGGAATAGCATTTATGATGTCGGCATTGAGAAAACTGTCTCCCGTAACGTTTCTTATGCTGAACACACGCTGTCTATCATTTGTTTGTTCAGTTAATGGCGTGGTTATTGTTAATTCTACGATTCGGTGAACTATTTCTTTAACTTGTGAATCGAGACATGAGAAGTTTTTACTTGGACGTTATCTGTTCAGTTTCAGTTACATTTAAATGCTGCCACCACCGGTGTTCAGGAATTTCGCTAGAGTCACTCTAATAATTTTTTAAAATGCTGTAGATGAGATTATTTATTTCATACTCTGAACAAATTTTCTCAAGGGAGTAAAGTAGGTGAACGAAAAGTAACTTGAGTGAGAGAAACTTCTTTCCACTGTCGCGTTATTCTTACTTGACAGATCGTTAGTGGTTTTGAGATTATAGCTCACGTCACAGCACGTCAGATCTATTATTTTTATTCTATACTTAGAGCCGAACCAACATAAGATGATACGCGGCGGGCAGAACTGAAATGTTTTCATCCACAAATGTACATCAAGTCAGTTACAGGCGTAAACGGAGATCGCGAGGTTGCTGCTCCCCTTGTCTACACAATTTTTGACTTTGTGATGGCATAACGTTTCTCCTACAGCCTCTCATTAATTGTGTAGCAAGTTCAGATAGCAGAATTTGAAGTTTCACTCTGATTTCACTGATATTTTATATGGAAGGACTGACATCGGTATCACTGATTTATTTTATGCATTTCAATTACCCCGTCTTTCACATGTTTCGCATTTCACCATGTGATGCATGCATGTGATGTTTCATTCATGCATGAAATACACATGCATGATGAAAAGCATGCGATGTTTCACATCACATGCATTTCACATTGGCAGCACTGTGTCGAGTGATTTTTGTGATTCAGTGGACTTCCCCTGGATGCAATTTCTGAGAGGAACAGTACCTTGTACAGCAGCTGGCGAGTTGAAAGACGGCATCTGTCGCACAAGGCCGTCGTCACCTTTTGATCCGCACAGTTGTAAGAAATTCTAGCACCCTACATTATTAAATGATAGAAAAAACTATTGTTCAGAAGCAAATTTAAATTGAACGAATTATATTGAATTTAGACTTTCATTCAATTCAGATTATACGGAGTTCGAAACTCTCATAAAATGACGGTGTAACAATGTTACCGTACAGTTTAGAATAATTTATTGCAAGATCTTCAAGATATCTTGATAATTAAATTAAGTTGATTATGGTTCGACGCCCCGAATAGGAGGTGCTCAGTCATTCAACGTTGCGTCACTGAGATACTTGACAGGGTTAGGTCGCATTACGGTGCACGTCTTTTTTAGGTCCACGGTTAATCGTTAAAGAAGCCAGCACGGGAACCGGAGGGAGCAAGCAATTCGCGACAGAACCATGAACCCCTGCAACGAGCAACAACCAGATTATTACAAAGCCTAATCACGTGGAATTATGACGAACACTAACGAGCTTAAATTTCAGTATTAGGTTCCAGAGAATTAATTAAGGCAGGAAGCACTCCTGCACAACAAACCCTGACAACAACGAAGAACCTGATCGGAGGCACTAGAGACTGCAGGTTCGGCGAAAAACCAGACAAAGAACAGCTCCTGCAGACGGGAGCCCAGACGGAAGTGAAGCCGATTTTTGACTTTGTGATTTAAAGTAAAAAAAGAAAGATGAGAAGTTTAAGAACCAACAGACTGATGTACAGAAGATTTCAATTTGAAAAACAAACTTTAACCACGAAACTCGCCCAAGTATATTGCCATACTCGGTGGGCCGTAAAACCACTTTAAGAGGTTTATTAGAAATTTCAATAAAAAACAGTTGGTAGATGTTCGGTCAAAGGAGAGAAAGAATAGCAGGGAGATGATTCAACTTGTGAAAGTCATAGCCCAGAAGAAAAATACTGCTGGAAGGTTCGCAGAGCAGGCGTTAGCCCACCTCTTGAGGTTAGAAACCTCACTAGCTTAATTCAACATTAATTTAGGTTATGATCATAAAGAGCTTCAACGGCAGCGCCTAAATTCAGGTCGCAGCCCATAAATATAAATTTAAGTTTCAGTTTTGAAGTTCAATGCAGAAGGCCGTAGTACAACTACGGTTCAACACAATAGGCCTAAGCCCAATTAATTCATTTAAAAGGACCGAACACCTTCAGGAGTAATAAATTTAAAAACCCGAACAAAAGTTTAATGAAATGAAATCACATTCACACAAACTTAAAAACAGTTTAAAGGTAAAAGTAGCAGCAAGAGTGTAAGAGGTCGAGGGTCAGTGGCAGATCACGGCATAGTTACGTCACCAGCAACCATCATAAGCGAGATGCCCGTCCACAAGACCAGCTGGCCACAACCATCTCACGTGGTAGCAAGAGAAGGAGCCGAACAGCACAACTAAACTCAAAAACTAGGACCTTCGAACACACCGCCCGAACCCCGATCACATCGACAAAAAAATCCCGCCGGCCCACACTACAGGCTCAACATAAAAAGCCACGCGAGGCGTATGGGGGAAAAATTTCCCACACAGTTAAAGATCTGTAACAGTATTTTGTTTCATTTATATTTTACGGTGCGTTCGGCTGCCACGTTTTTGCAGCATATTTTCAATTAATATTTTCTAAATTGACGCGTTTTCCTTCAGACAACAGTGTGTCCGCAATGCGCATGATGTGTCAGCAAAATGTGCTGTGATCCACTTTTCTCCCAGTATAAATTAAAGTGCGAGGCTTTCAGCGTTGCATATTGTCAGATTCTCCAGCTCAAGTCATTAAGCATCGCCGCTCTCCAAGTTTATCAATATTCTCTGGGCCTGACATTAGTATTGGGACCAGACATTGGTGGCCAGTATGGGGTGAGTTTCCGAAGATTGGGTTAAGGCAAATGCGCAAGTGGATCTTCTCCCGGACTGGGTCTCAGACCTGGCCTTGACGTTTATCGTCTTAATCATCATGGCATTAGGGGTAATGATGCACTATACACATCGTGATTTAAACGTGCTCACGGAATGAGTGCGGTCGGAAGATTTTATTCTACGCCGTCAACATTTGCGCCCTATGAACATTGAACCATGAGGATGGGCGTGCCGCAGGTGTTTTAAATGCGGTTGTGTTCCCCAAGGTTGTGTTCCTCAAATTGTAGTGATGGGGGGAGTGTTTGTGAATGGGTCGAGACGACCCTGATTTGATTCATCATATCTCGCGTCCAAAAAAAAATTTGTGCTATGGAATACTTTGAGTGTTACGAGAGGCCTGCGTATTCACATCGAATCTCCAAGAAGAACTGCGTCGGTCATCATATTTGAAGAAAAATTTCATCGCGAATTACCTACGGATGCAAAGTATGCCCACTCTACCAAGAATCTTCTAGAAGCCCGACATCTGAACGAACCTCCACGATACAGCCATCGTATCGACCATGTTACGTCGTCGTTTCCTTCATCGACCGCCCGAGGTTGCCATTTACTACCATTCAATTTATCCTTAATCTATAATTCTTCTATTTATAGGAATATTTTTTGTATTTTAGTAAGTATTTCATCATGGAAATTCAGATACAGATTATTGATTCAATTAGGCATATTTCCATGTACGTTAGGATGATTTTCATATTTCTATAGAACGACGTTTGATCGAGGTCCCAGCTCTTGCGGGTGACTGCGCGTGGCAGCAGCCCGAGGGATCGCGAGTCAGTCTCAGTTAAGCGTAACACACCAACTAAGCCACAAGTGTGTTTGAGGCCTCGCTGCCCTCGCCCATTGGGGCGCAGGCCAATATACTCATTGTCAACTTAGAGAAAAACTGTTGGTGCAAATCTAACGTAGTCTCAGTGGGAAGAACATTCCACTGCAATCTATCTCCGTGTTTGGGTGCTCAACAACTGACCTAATTAATATCCGCAGTGCTTCTATGCACCGACGTACCAGGCTGTCATCCCAAAATGGCATCCGAGGCACCTCACCATCTCTCCAATAAAGATGAGTTTCTCATTTCATTCAATACCATAGCATTGTTAACCCAATCCCACAAAGTCCTCAGATCGTAGTTCCACTTCGATATAGCAAGCGAAATCTTGTGTCAGTCCCATATATGTATCAGAAATAGTTATTCATTAGTATCTGATTGTAATGCGCGTCTAAATGATTCTTTATAATTAAATCTCCGTCTTGGTTACAAGTGTATCAATACCTGTGTTCTGAAAAGATGAGAAAAGACATGAAAGGCATGGAAAAACGTTACCAAATTTCATTATCAGTTCATTATTTGATATTATAAGTATTCAATTTCCCTTATTCTAAGGGTGGTGGCAGCGTAGCCATAGCTACCTATAAATCAAAATCATGGCGAGGACATTGAGGTCACGTCTTATTAATAAAAATAGAGTAATGTGACATATACCACATGTCATGACTAAAGAAATAAATTGCAGCTCAATTAGAGCATCTCAGCGGAGGATCTACATACGATCACAACACCCCGACGATCGAAACACACGTTGAAAAGTTTGGCGCCCGAAGTTTAGTTTTAATTTAACTATATTTAGTTTCAATTATATAATCACGCATTTACCTTTATTTATTTTCATATATAATCACGCTTTTGTCTTCATTTTTGTGTTTTTACTTCTGTGTTCTACGTATTCACTGTGACCGTGTTGGGGTAACCATATGAAAACGAACGAGTTGAAATTTAAAAAAGTATGTTTGTATAAATTAAGATGTATCATCTTCTGCGTTTGAGTTGAGGTAATACGATTTTTGATGTGTTGCGTATTTATGTTTTTAAATGTGTTAATTATTAGTTGATTTCTTATGTTTTCAATCGCGAACAACTTCATTTTCTGTTCATATGCGAGTTAGTTCTGATGTAAAAAATTCGTATGCGACGTGATTACTTTTTCATGAATTTAGTGTTCTTCATTTTTTTTATGATGTTATTTTACGAGTGTTTCTCTATTTTTCACTGCGTTAATATTCGATTATATTCTTTTTTCGATGTTCCTATGCGTGTGCCATTTTTAGCGTAAGTTTGATACTTAATGCTTTTATTTTTGTCTTACGGTTTTGAATTTTTTTTTTTGGTTGTGAACACTCTTACGTTTCTTCCGATGCGATGTATTGATGTCCGTGTTAATTTTGCAATTTGTAAAATTATACATTTTTTTGACGTGTTCTGTCTTTCATGTTGTGAGTCTATTTTTCTTTTTGGAATTATGTTCCGTGTGTTGCGTAGTTCTGTAGGTTTAAATTTGAAGAAGAAGGGCATTTATCTATTATTATGCTTGATCTCTTTCTTATTTCTTTAGCTTGAATGCGTTTTTTAACCATTCAGTATATTTAGCTTTATTTTATTTTTGCTTTCGAATTGCGAATATTGATTTTCTTTTGACGTTAGCTGACTGTGCTGTTGCGGTGCATGCATTTCACTTGTTGTTTTGATATTTAAATATGATCTTCATTTTGATATTGTACATGGAAAGTTTTGTTTATGGTAATTAATTTTGCGTTAACCTATGTATGGGGGAGGTATGTGTCCGCAATGCGCATGATGTGTCAGTAAAATGCGCTGTGATCCACTTCTCTCCCAGTATAAATTAGGGTGCGAGGCTCTAAGCGTTGCATATTGTCAGATTCTCCAGTGCAAGTCATTAAACATGGCAGCTCTCCAAGTGTTTCAATACCCTCTGGACCTGACATTGGTTTTGAGACCAGACAACAGTTTGATTTTGATTCTCATATTGAGCATGACCATTTGTGCTGTATATGCAAAAGTTTTACCCTGACTTCTTATTTTCAACGTTTTCAACCTGATGTAATAGCATATTGCTGAAACGATTGTTACTTATATTTATACAAAGTTAAAAAATTATACATAGCGACTGTTTTAAAATAATAATTCGTCCATGGTCCTTATTCAACAGGAGCTATTGGAAGTCATCAACATGCAACAAAATTCATATAAGCGAAGGACAGCAAATCTTCATTTTCTTCCGCTGAAAATTTTGTTTGCAACCTTAGCGCTTGAACTGCTGGTGCAAAACGAACTCATGGATTTCAAACAAGTATAATTGTCTTTATATAGTTACTAGCAATTGTACTAGCTTTAATTGTTCCTAGCACAGTTGTACTAGTTATAATTACTTTATAATCATCAGATAGTTGTACATCAGATGAATGCCTACACTTTACTCCACACCATCATCACCTCCACGTAGCTACTGAAGTTCCACGTCATCGAGCACAACGACTTCACTTCGAAGAATATATTTC
>JACJUY010012314.1:8022-22723 GCA_014220935.1 Platorchestia sp. MABIK | reverse complement strand
TTTTTACAAGAATTCCCTATTAGAATGTTTTTTACATCGCCGGGCGAATTAAAGATCATGTAGCTGTGGTGATACTGTTGAGAAATGATTTAAATAATGGCGCACCGTAGGCTAAATAATATTCCCAATTTAAAATTCAAAGAATTTTGGCAAACTATTTCTACTAAGGAAAATCGAATGTGAGTTTCAGCATTGTTGAAGTTAGTCTATAAAAAGATGTAAAATAACTTAAAGTTTTGATGTTGTCAGAAAATCCATTAACTGATTTGTTGACGAAATAAAATTATAAGTATTCAAAGAAATGTTCGAAATGAAAGCAAAAAACTGAACTTATTTAAAAACTGTTCCAAAATAAAAACATGGGACA
The DNA here is from genome assembly GCA_014220935.1 of Platorchestia sp. MABIK. NCBI lineage: Eukaryota > Metazoa > Arthropoda > Malacostraca > Amphipoda > Talitridae > Platorchestia > Platorchestia sp. MABIK. Next base: position 22,356 of record JACJUY010012314.1, on the reverse strand, counting down.
TTAATCTCTTCGAATTCAAATGATATTACGAGGCAAAACTGTGACCTGACAGACGAGCAACATTTTAATTTATTTTAACACGTGGTGTATCCAATAAAGAACAAAACAATCGAAGAGGCCCTTAGTATGCTTGAAAACAGCCTTAGATTTGAGCTGCTGTGGGCTTTGATACACGAGGTATGTTTTAGAAGCAATAGACTTTGTGTTGCCTTTATTTCTTTTGTCAAAGGCAATTTAATTTTTTTCATAAGAGAATTTTGAAGTCTGGATGCATTCTCGCTCAGAACACAGGCGCAATAAGATGACCTTCAAAGATAATATGAAGGCACAATGTTAAAATGCTTGAATTTGCACATGATGTTTTTTATTGACTTTTAACGACGGACTTTTGTCTTGGGACAAAAAACTTGTAAGATGTTGCGGCTGGAGGTAATGTCCGACAGTGCTTTTTTACCCTAATTTTTCTGGTTTATAAATCCATCTGAGTTGTGCTTGGAGTTTGCCAGCCTGAGTGTTTAGGCAAAAGACGATGATATAAAATGGCTGAAAATCAGATAATCGTATGCGAGCAGGCAACTTTCATTATGATATCAAATGTTCTGACTTTGGAATACGAATCGACGATGTGAAATTTAACTCAAATACATCAGTAATTTTGGTTACTCCTTGAATAGAATTTTCGCACAATTTTTCTGTTCTGTTAAAATTTATCGAAAGTTTTTGTTCTACACCTGTACCTCCTCATGCAGCTTAAATGTGCTAGTAATTATTGTAGTAAAGTGCTAGTAATTAATCAGTCGTCCGTGTATTGTTGAGGTAAAATGAGAGAAGTATAATACTGGAGGTAGAATAACCCTGATTTTTCGTGACAGGTTTTTATTGGTACAACTTAGTTTACTGACGGGTAGAGACAACATTCATTTTCATGGATTGGAGCGAACGCGTTGCAGTGGGTTCCATTTAAAACCTAAATCGCACCCTTGCGCTTGTGCTCTAAAGTCTATATCTCAGACAGGTTTGTGAAGGGCTCTCTTTGTCACACTGAGAGCAGGATTCTGAAAAGGGTAGTATCTAAAGGCACTGGGCAACCATTGACCAACCCATACTGGGAGTGTGTTGGAAACATCGGTCTAGTGAGGCGGTAGTGTTATACAGTTAACTTTAATTATCTAAACCTAATAAAATATGAATACATTTTTTAAATAGGAATTTGTTTTAAAAATATGAATCCTTTTTAAAATATGAATAGATTGGAAAAATAAAAGTTTATTTAAAAGTATGAATGCATTTTAAATGGTAATAAATAGGAATGATGTGTATAATATGGATTTGTGCTCATACATGAGTACATGTGTTTGAGAACATACAAACACACACGTATGACGCTTCAAGGTGTTGTGGTCGCTAATGTCTACTTGCCTGTCTTTTCATGTCTGAACACTATGCGTCCAATATGTACAGTATGTGAACAAACACACACACTTATAAAGCCTAATGATAAAGTGGTCGTAGTTAAAATAATTGTCTGAAAACTTTGCTGCCTGAAGCTTAATAGGAGATTCAGGGCGTTTTATCAGATAGATGACGTCTAACTCAACCACTTTTTGTGCCCAAAAACACATCGCATGAGCTAGCACATGTTGAAGAACAAATATATTTTCAAAGAAACGGATCTTTTCCAGATAAGCCCCGCCACTAGTGCAACACATAAGTTCACCCAAATTAATATTTTCGAAATAACGCACCTATCGACTTCAAATTACTCTCAAACGAAAGAATGTTTCAATCTTTCGTTTGAGAGTAATTTGAAGTCGATAGGTGCATCAGTTCGAAACTTACAAGTGGGTGTACTTTTGTGTTGCATTAGTGAGGAGGCTTATCTGGAAAAGATAAAAAAAATTTCGGAGTAAAATCAAAACCTAAAGCAGAATTAGAATAACTTAAGAATGATCGAATCTCGACACCACCGAAGATTAGCCAATCGACTACCAAAAATCACAACCTGTTGAGTGTGTTTTTGCAAGTGTTAAAACTTGCCAAGGTCGTGGACCTGGAAGACTAGACTTATAATTTCGGCAGTTGAAGAGCCCACGCTGGCCTCTCTTCTAGTTATTTATTGTTATCATCTAACTTTGTTTATTGAACAAGAATACGAATTCGGAAACTCAAATTATCTGAGAATTAGGGAAATTACATTATAATAAATTTACATTATCAGTCTAATAACGCTTTTCAATGATTTCTATTGAGGATGTATTACCGGCAGTATCATTATTTAAATTGGTAAGTTCATTCAAAGCACATTTAAATAATTCAGGATTATTTCTATTGGCCTTGTTGCCTTAACAGCTGCAATAGTTTGATGCTGTCGCTCACTGGAGATCTCCAGTCGAGGCAATTTAGATTTTAAGCATTTGAAACAGTAGAGTAACTTTTGGAAGAACTTTTTAGTAAATAACTTGGTTACATTAGTCGTACAATAAAATAACAGCATTCTTTATTGGCTATTCGTTATTAGTTTATTTTTGTACATCCCGAACAACAATTTATGATGTGATTGTGGTGAATTAATCTTTCAAGCCTTTCAAAAGACCACTAGCTCGTCAGGTTGAGAATATCCCACCACGTCCATTATTCAAATGTTGTTCAAAGCGTAAGTCACGTGATTTTTAGTTTTAATAACCTTATTTATGCTCATCGAAGTGATTTTCACCTGCAGTGATTTAAAATACAAAGAATGTGGAAGTAACACTCATGAACACTTGTAGAATGAGCTTGACCAGTTTATATATCTTAAGAAATGGTACAGTACCCAGTCTAACATTTTCGACGGAGCATGCATGTTTTTCGCCGCCCAAGCGATTTCATTACTTGGGCGGCGAAAGACATGCATGCAGGCGATGAAAAAGTTTGACTGTATAACACATACAGACCAAGCAAGTGCTGTAAAAATAATAATTACTGATGGCCAGATCTATCTAAACAGTAACTGGAAAATGGCGTGTATTGATTTTAATTTATACAATTAAAAAAAAAATTGTCCCACGCGTTCGAATTGAAAACTCTGTTTCTTCATGTATCTCAAGTGTACTGTAAGATTCAATTTCCCATAAAACTTCAAACAGCTTAGAACATTTTATGTTCACAAGCGGGAGGTAGTAAAACGTCATCATTCAAACATAGACGATTTATTTATCTCCTGAAGAATAACGACCAGGTGATATAATAATAATAGAGGGGAGCAAAATTAGTAGAAGAACAAAAATTTATGAATAGAGAAGTCGCCGCAAGCCAAGTAGATTTTTCGAAATACTTTCGTAATCACGATGGGGATTTTAATGTTAGTGAATCTGTTTGAGTTTTTCTCATTTTTAAAAATTCATGGTGTAATAAATGCACGGAATATGTTAACTCCACGTCCATGTGTTATTATATTGTCATAAATCACGTTGCGTATTCAGATAGCATCCCAAAGTAACCTTAGGAAGCTTTGTAGCAATAAATATTACGACTTTGAGTGCATTTAAACACAAATACCCTTTTACAGCCATTGTGATGTGAGAATCTATCATATCCACGAGAATTACTGTCGTGTTTCGTATTTCCAGGTGAGGCAGCAATAGAGATAATAACATGTAGAACAGAAATAACAAACTTTATCAGAGCAGAAATAACAAGTTCAATGATACAAAATAGAGTGATGAAGAACACAGCATCAGGAAATATTCTACCGCACTCGTTATTCATCGCACCCTTCTCGTTATTCATCATTTTAATACAGCTATTTTGCAACCTTAACTAATTACATGCAAATAACGCTAAGATTACAAGACATTTTTAAAAGCTTTTAGATATACTTCATGCTATATGAATAAACTCTCTGAATGATGTTCGACTCATGCATAGCGTCCAAGGATTGCATTTCATTTAACCTTTATAGTATAAAGTTTTATTCAATCACCATGTTAAAACATGTCTATTTGAAGATAGTTTTCATTTTTTAGAATACCGAAAAATACTTACCTAATTTCTTATGGCATGTAGTTACACTTTACGAATTCTGAAAAACATCAATCTACGTTTTTCTAGCTGTTGTTACAAATTCTGGTTTCCAGTTTTACGTCTTAGAGAAGGACGATGTAATTGCAAATAGTTCCATACTACAAGCGATTAGTACGTTGCTGCCCAAGTCACCAATGTAACGCTTGCATGAATTGCACTTCCATGTGATGGTGGCGCAGGTGGTTTAATTTAATTTTGACTTTTTGCTATTTAATGACAGGAAGGAGAAACTTCCGTGTGACTGAGCGTTCATTACAACCGCCCCTGTAGAGCTGGTAATTATTGAGCTAGTGCAGTGCTATTCACTAATTTTTGCAAGAGAGCTACTTCGGTTAAGCGCGTAGATTGTGAGAGCCGCAGTTACTGTAAGTTCGCGTATTTATATAAATTATTTATTTGTTAATTTATACATTTTTTAAGAGCCGTGAGTTTAGTCATCACGAGCCGCGCAATGAATACCACTGAGCTAGAGTATTGTGACTGGTTTCAGTAATACTCACGTTCACCAAGAGGCAGCGCCTCATTGTGACAACGATTTCAGCAATACTTCCATTCACCAAAAGGCAGATTTTCACGTCACACGTTGGTCAATGTATGGCATTCTTGAATCAGCGATGCTCTAAATTTCCTCGAAAATTAAGTTTGCTGGTATTTTGTTCTAAAATCGCACTCTTACCGTGTTTCGTTTCCCAGTTGTATAGGTCAGGCGTTCGAAGTATCTGTACACTAAAAGTAACCGGAACCATTTCGGTAAGCGCGTTGACAAGATAATTTTGTTCACTCTTCATAAGATTCTGACATTAAAGCCTGATGACCTTCCACATCATAAGTTTTGGGTACGTCGTCATTGCATGTCAGATTCAAGATTCTGCTGACTGTTTGTAAACTGTACTTTTTAACTTGTGTGTAGGCCAAGTGATTGATTATGAATGCTTCGAGCAAAACTACGATAACGAGAAGGGCGAACAGGGCTTCGATGCGACCTATTTGCGCGTGGTCTTCTTGGTCCCATTGCGGCATGAACGACGGCCCGTACAGGACGAATGCCTCGGCGAATAACCAGAGACCCTGGAATAAACAAATAAAAGCTAGCTTAATGCCTGCAAAATGCCTTTTCTGAAAAACAAAAGCTAGGTTAATACATGCAAGATGTTTATGAAAAACATAAGCTAGATTAAAATACATGTCAAACGCCATTTCTCAGAAACAAAAGCGAGATTAATGCATGCAATACAGCATTTCTGGAAAAATAAGCTAGATTAATGCCTGTAATATGTCGTTTCTGGAAAACATAACCTGAATTTATGAATGCAAAATAACATTTCTGGAAATCCAAAGCTAGGTTAATTGCTCCAAAATATAATTTCTGAGGTTAACAATTAGTTATGAATTTAGGCCAAGTTTTGATCATGGAGTAGATAGGAGGAGGTAGAAACGCTAGCTTCACTTGAGTCCTTGCCCGAATGGAGCTTGTACTAGATAGGAATAATAAATTCCTAGCTAGTAATAATAATAGATTCCTAGCTAGTAATAATTATGATAAGCAGAACCTGACACACAGAAATATATGATTGGTAGACTTCTATTTTGAACAGAAGTAAGTATATACTATGATCATTGAATTGGCTCGACAGAGGTGTAAAAACTGGCTAATTTCTGGCTCAGTAGCATACACTAAGTTTAGCTGAAATCAGATGTAAAGCTGTTTGGTATCTCGGCTGAATTGCATAAGGTAACTGAAGCCTTCCCTAAGAGATAACTCAGTGATCATACAATCTGAGTGTTGAGGTTTATTACATAGGGAGTCATATTAAAGATGGGTTATAATGTGCAAATTGTTAAAGATTATTTATAGACTGAGGTGTTTTCTGGGTTCTATTTCTCTTCTGGGAAAAACCAGTACAGAATAGTTTATGTTTAAATTTGTAGGCTAAATCCTACAGTATCTGCGTCTGATACGAGAACTTCAAGATTTTTATCCTAATTTTTTTTGGTACATGATGGAATAAGAATATAAGTTCATATAACATGATTAATAAAATTTCATAAGTATTTCCCTCATGGTCATGAAAAAGTGTCGAGCGAGTAGAATCTTGAGAATAAAGAGAATAAAACGATTCACAGTAGGTGAGGAAGGGCTATTATGAATCAGAAAGAACTCGTGCAAAAAATTACACTTGCGAGAATTTTAACTTCTGATGTTGCATTTATCTAGCCGAAAGTTCAGGCTTTGGACGAGAAAACTGAATCGTAAAATGAAGTTCTCAATATGACACCAACAAATTGTACTGATAAAATGGGAAAGCAGATTTAATTAATAAAAAATACTTGAAACTCCATAAAGCTGAATATCCAAGAAGCTTCAACGTAAAATGACTGAACCAGAAATTCCATAAAGCTGAACATCCAAGAAGCTAAAACGTAAAAAGACTGAACCAGAAATTCCATAAAGCTGAACATCCAAGAAGCTACAACGTAAAAAGACTGAACCAGAAATTCCATAAAGCTGAACATCCAAGAAGCTACAACGTAAAAAGACTGAACCAGAAATTCCATAAAGCTGAACATCCAAGAAGCTACAACGTAAAAAGACTGAACCAGAAACTCCATAAAGCTGAACATCCAAGAAGCTACAACGTAAAATGACTGAACCAGAAACTCCATTAAGCTGAATATCCAAGAAGATACAACGTAAAATGACTGAAATAAAAGCTCAATGAAGCTGAATATCGCAGAAGCTACAACATAAAAGTACTGTCAAAAAGCTGAACCCAAGATTCCATAAGCTGAATTGGACTGACCGTGAGTGTCAAACTGGAAGAGCGGCCGAGTGCAGCGAGGACACTTTTTCTGTCCCTCATCTCTACGGCCACGCAGACAGCGGTGGTGGCAACCACGTAGACCATCAGCAAGTGCATCTGATGGGGAAATTTTACCGTGTTTCACATGTGCATCAAAGTACTGCCTTGCGATCGTGAAGTTCGAGCTAGACACCGGAAAACCCAGTGAATTTCACCCATGAACCTACTGAAAATGAAGATTTTTCCGGAAAAGCTGGTGAATTTACTGAGTGAAAATTCACTTTTTTTGCTTTCTAGGGTGAGTTCAAAATTTCCAGCCATTGTTCAAATAGTAGGGTTCAATGCATTTTTTTCGTTTGTCATGTCGCTATAATTCCTGTTCTGCAGCATTTCGAAGTACTTCTGAGCATGAGTACTCTTTACTTAAGCTTCCGTGTGGCTGTCGAATACCGAAGCTGTTTAATTAAACGTTGCACTTGACGCTAATGTCGATTTCTAACTGCATGCTCCTGTATCCAAGACGGAGATCAATAAGTATAGACTTAAACTTGAAAATAAAGGAGACATGTCATCAGGCAAAACAGAAAACCAACATTAAATGATGAAAGCAGAAATGTTATGATGAAAATAGTGAATTATTCTCCACGCACTTACTGAGCTTTTTCTCTACCTAGGACCAGTAACAAGCATAGATCTTCAATACCCACGTGGCCTGCACATGTGATGCGAAAACTAATATTATTCAAAAGGTTTCTAACTCTTATATGAACTTTCTTGATTAAACCCTACCCTAAGCTAACTTGGATAAAAATAAAAAAGAGTTCATATATGAAATGCACACGAGAATAAACCAGATATTCTTTATCGATCTGGGGCAATACTAGAGTGGCCTCTTTGTTTAGCTGCCATGCCTTGAACTAATTCCAGATTCTCGTCATTGCTTCTGGGTCTTAGGGTTATAGTCCTATGTTACCGGTTTTTGTATGTTAGGTTATTTGGGCAATTTAAAAGAAAAGCAATCGCTAAATTGCGTATTTAACTCTTTTACCTTCCTAGTTAGGCAGCTTTGCTAATTTTATTTCAAATACTGATTTCATGTACGAATTAGAATTAAATTTAATTTCTCGTAATTTTAAACTTCTTCTTTCAATAGGTGAGGGATGAAATACCGCATTTTTTGGGTGTTAAAAATTTATCTTCTCTCCCGTTTAAGTTACAGCCCCTCAATAAACATGCGAGTTGCGGTTTATATTACCGTGATATTCACTAATATTACTGAAAAAAGGGACGTGGTCTTTTCCTCTGGTTCAATACTACTTGATCTATAATAACATTTAAACATTACTCAGAAATTTGAGTAGGTTTTGAACGCTAACTATTCTATTGCCCGCAGGTGAAGGTTTAAAATTTAGCAGAAGATATTTGTACTTGATTTCTTCCTCACCTTCCTATTCATAGGAGCTCTGCCGTAGATGTGGCCCACGAACAGCAGGGCTTCCACGACGTTTGTTATGAAGAAAACAAGGTAGTCTGAATTTGTAGGTAATGGGTACCTGCAGGCACGAATTTTAAAGGTGATTGAATTTCTGTGTCTTTTAAAAAACAATGGTGATTCTATAATTAATTTAAAACTGACAATCTGTAACTGAAATGATGTTTTCCACTTCGAATTCCCTTGGAGGTCATATCACCGAGAAATTAAATGAATTTACCTCCTTACCCAGAATTATATAGAAGTTTGGAAGTTCAAAAAATTTTAAAAAATACAAATCCTGTCTATTTTCAATTAAAAAAAGAGAACCAGGAAAATGGTATAAAACATTTTTCATTAAAATGTATTCTCGAGACTGTATAAGACTCGTAAAAATGGACGTTTCGAGCCTTCGCTCATCATCAGCAATACGAAATTCGAACAAAAAGTCATCTGTAAAAAGTCATCCGTGTTTAGAAAGAATTGTTTCACAAGTTTAGGAACTAGTTTTTACAGTTTTTCCTCCTTCATTTTTAAACTATATTTCATCAAAGTTTTATTATGCCGTGCTTTTAATGTGTGCAGCTCTTATCGGTTTCTACACGAGGAATTTTCCTTTTTGAAAGTATTTTTTAGGAATAATGGATTTTCAAGTGGATTTGTTGAATCTCTCTCTAGATTAGGAAGTTTTTAGATTTGAAATATGCAAATGTTCCGGACTTTCAACAAGCAGCAGACTCTGTACGAACGCTCTCTCTATGTTTCCCTTACTTTGGACCTCAGTCAGAATTAATGAAAAAAACAAATTCTGGAGCTACTACAAAAATATTTCAGCAATGTAAAATTTAGATTATTACTAATCAATAATCACAAAATGGAATCATTTTTTAGGTTCAAGGATAGACTTCCTACTGAGATGCAGGCATCCCTAATATACAAATATAGTTGTGCACTTTGTGCATCTGAGTATGTGGGCATGACTACCCGTACTCTGGGATGTAGGATTGCCGAGCATCAAGGTAGGAGTCACCGGACGGGAAATATTTTAGCATGCCCATCAAATTCAGCCATCCGAAATCATGCTTTTGAATTCGACACAGCAGTCAAGAAAACTAATTGCAAAGTCATAGCCAGGGCAAAGTTGTGTTCGGAATTGCGGATTTTAGAGTCTATGTTCATTTTTATAACGAAACCTGTTTTAAATAATCATCTTAGCTCATTTTCTTTATCCCTAGTCAATAAGTGATGTCATACGTTTTTTTTGAGTTGTTTTCTTTTTGTATTTTACAGATGACTTTTTGTTCGAATTTCGTATTGCTGATGATGAGCGAAGGCTCGAAACGTCCATTTTTACGAGTCTTATACAGTCTCGAGAATACATTTTGATGAAAAATGTTTTATACCATTTTCCTGGTTCTCTCTTTTTTATTGAAAATTCGAAAATACCGAAAAAACTGCTTCGAATGTCTATTTTCAGTGAAGAAAATATCGGAGTTACAATAGAAAATGGTTTTCAGTGACAGAGTAAAGATGCAATCCTTCATATCCAGCACGAGTGTTGAGATCGTCACAACGACGTGGTGTGTGAACTCGGCTCTCCTGACAGCGCTTTGCATACCATTGTGCCAGCTCTAATTATAAACATCGCTTCATATGCCTGAGTTAAACCTAAGCACAATTGCGACGATATTTGAGAACGAATTAAAAGCGAAAAATAATTTAGGGATTGTTAAGTTTTACAAAATATTATAGTAACAAAAGGTGCTTTCAATTGTAGATATCATACAATTATATTTGCATCTCACCCTTACGAAAATCTCTAAAAACCTAAAAATTATTCCAGGGAAAATTTTACATGAATACCATAAATAAAAATTTAAATTCCCTAAATTCCCTAAATTTAGCAATCAATAATTCTTAAATTAAATGGTTGTTAACTTAACAAATTTAACAACAATTTAAATTTTTCTAGGGAACTTCATTCTAAATCTCGAATACACCCGTGAGTTGTGGAATTTTTGTGATGTAAATTACTCACTTGTAGTGGATGAGGATGTGCGTGATACATGTGAGACCGAAGAAGGTGTAGATGCTCAAGTGGTGCAAGTCTGCAGTCAAAAGAGCGGGAGCATTTCTGTCACCATACATCATGAAGAATCCCCCTGTGGGAAGCGAGCACAGATCGATTAAACGAGTCGAGTATTTGCCTAACTTAACTTAACTCTTAGCACTCGAATTATTGCACGGTTGTCTGCATCTGGTTTCTAGGACACCGGTCGTGTATCCAAAATAAAAATGCGGGATAGACCAAACCTCAATAACACGGCCAAAACTCTCTGAACTGAGGAACTCCACTCAAAATCACTCATGAAGAATGATGCTTAATATAGCAGAAGCTAAGACATTATCACTAACTATGATAATTCAGTAACTGCCGTGGAGAATTTTTGGGAAAATGGCGCGCATTAGAAAATTACATCCTTCACAAACATTGGTGGTCGCAGCAACTCACCTATGATTCCTGCAACGGGGACCAGGAAGATAACGATAGCTTGAATAGGAGCTCCAGCACAGCACCCATTATGATGAGTGAAGAATAAGGAGCTTCTAAAGTTAATTCTCTGAGCTGTGCCTGTCTTTAGGATGGCCTCCCTCCTGGCGAGGTGATATCGGTGCAGGATTGAATAGGTCCACAGGCTGCCGAAGACTACGTAGGCCAGGCCTGGCGCAAAGTGGCCGTGGAAGTCTCCCGGATCTTTAGCGGTTCGTCCAACAGTCATGTCTATGAAGAGAGCTCTCTGAAATTTTAATGGAAATGCAAAATAATATTAAACAATAGTTTAATGACAATTTTTAGGTCTATAGCTAATTTCTAAAGCCTTATCGATGAAGAGAGTTCTCTGAAATTTTAATAGAAATGCAAAATAATAAAAAAAAATAGTTTAATAACAAAATTTAGGTCTTTAGCTAATTTCTAATGCTCTATCGATGAAGAAAATTCTTGGGAATTTCAATGTAAATTTCAAACAACTAGTTTAGTAACAACATACACACAGATAGGGGGATAAACGTAAACGCTGATTTTTCCCGCTCATGCTTTTTCGCCATTTCTGATATTCGAGATCCGAGCTCTACAGATGGAGATACTTCTTTCAACGTAACCAACGTACTTTTGTCCGACAAGGTACTCTTATACATGATATATACTCTATGAAGTTCACGGAGTACTTTTTCCGTATATAATTAATTATTTATAATGAAAGAGAATCCACTGGCTTAACAGTATCTCTCCCTCAATTTTGATTTCAATAGTTATAGCCTTGCAGTTGACAGCGTTGTGCGCTCGTATGGGCACTGTATTCAAAACATCTAGTTGATCATTGAATGTTGTGTGTGAAATTTATGGACAGTACAACTCATTCATATATACCATTACACGTTAGAGAGGTGGTTCGTAACTAACCACACCAAAATGTTCGGCAAAAACGACCATGGTTCTTAGAAAAATCAAATACAATACATACAATACAAGTACAATACATTCGAGTTGAAAATATCAGCAAAATATCAGCAGTTGAGACTGAGCAAAGTATAGGAAAGGCATAAGATAGCAAAGAAAATCGTGGGAAAGCCAAGTAAAGCTCAGTGATCTGCCACTTCATCCCTCTGTCAAGGAAGCTTAACGACTATTTTTAATAGGAGTTTCACCAGTGCACAAGATTAAGAGTATTTTAATCGCGGGTTCTGTTGGGTTGGATACACAGGGTGGCGCATAAGTAACGCACCCTTTTAAAAAATTATTAATAAATAAACTATGAAAGGTAAAACGATAGGGTAAATTGCAAACGATAGAGGAACTCTTAAAGTTTATTTACATGTCGTATGCTGTCTACAGAAACCCAGTGTATATTGCGGTAATAAATAAGGGTGCGTTACCTATGCGCCACCTTGTATTTGCTTTTGATCTGAAGTATATTTTTTAGGAAATTATCGATTCCAGTCATTTATGACGGATCGCGTACACCAAAAAACTCTACACCTCGACCTTCTCGCAGCGACAGCAGCGTAACATCACCTCCTCCTCCCCTCTTAAAAAAACAAGGGGTGTACTAGTAATAATAATAGCAGCGTCCGTCCGTCCGTCCGTGTGACCCCCTCTTATAATCGATAGCTTTGATAGCGACATGGATAAAGCTGAAGAAATACAAGAAATTATTCTATTGCATTATTTTTCTGTGGCGATTCAATTCCCTTTCACTTGCATTATGGTATCCAGAAAACGCAGCCGGCTTATTTTTGCAAATAGAAATTTTATTTGGAGCTTTCTCTGTTGAAATCCATCATGTTGCTCAGATATTTTTAATTGATAATGCGAAAAGAAATGTTTTAAATTCGTTTGACCAGTAACCTGGCTACCACTTAGTATAAGGCCCAAGATTTTGGAATTTGAGTTATTGTTTTCGGAATTGTGATTTTCTTGAAAAGCTTCGAGGAGATAATAGACGACATTTCAGTATAAAATTCCGGCAAAAGAGGCCACCAAGGATAGAAACATGCCCGACCGTAAAAGAAAAGCAGCAAGACTTCGACAGCGAGTAAGACGCCACAGCCTATCGAATGAACAACGCAAAATGGTTAAAGGAATCAATGCTGCTCGCCAACGAGAAGCTAGAGCTAACTTAACCGTTGAACGGCGTTTGAATAATCGTTAATAAATTTCAAATTTGAAAATTGACAGATTTCAAATGACCCATATTTAACACATCAATTAGTTAGATTGGATGGACAGTAGAATTGCAATTCACGGGTATTGCACTAGTCATACTAAAACCTGGCGTTCTAAACTAAACGAAACACGATATCTTAACGTGTGAAATCTCTAGAGAACGAGCAATCTCTGATTTTCCGCCCACAGTAAATAGAATACGTGCCATTTTTCCTCATTCGATTCGAATGCACCATATGGTATTGTTTTCTGTTCACATTGAATTGCCCTATTTGTCATTGCTGTTTTGGTTTCCTTTTTAGTATTTAATAGGATTTAAATGTGAATTTTTGAGAGCTAAAGTTAAAAGGAAAACTTTAAAGTCCATCATCTCAATTTGCAGAGGTGAAATGAACCTGCGCTCCCATTGAAGACTCTCGAGTTAACATCTGCAGTTCCAACGCCCTGTAGTTTTTGTCCAAAATTAAAGTACATTTACTGATGAATTTTAGAGTGATGAGAAACTGGCGAATGCTAAAATTGCAGTTAATCATGGTATTTTTGCTAACAAGCTCAGTGAGTTCAGTACTAGTGGTAGTTGTTAGACCTTATGACATGTTTTCCGTAAATATTGGTGAGTATACCGATGGTTGCTTCAAAAATGCGTCACTTCCGAGGAAAATAAAAAATCGAACTAGGTCTTTTATAATTGAAAAATGATGAAACTAAATAGCTACGTGGTACTTCAAAATGACATGAATATCAATGATGAAAGTTTCATGAATTTGAATGCTCTGCTACTAGATCAAATTCCTGAGTATTTCTCTGTAATGCTGGATCTTTCGATGACTTTATTTTCCTTGGCTTGAGAATAGAATATCTTGTAAATTGTTTCTTAATTTCTCAAATGAATTCGCTCAAAACATAATAAGAAGCAGAATTTCAAAAGCCTTTTTTTTATTTCATTGTTTGCTACGAAATGTTCAACATATTTGAAGGTGAATGCTAAAGATCAACAGAAAATCGTTAGACTTGATCTCACTGAAGACTAAAATGACGAAAACGATGTTAATTTTACGGTTTGTGATCAGAGATTGGCTGAATTCTTGTACACTTGCTCCTGTCGTATTCTGTTACTTACAGATGACACAACCGTTCACTCAACATCCCAACTTAAGCGGACAATTCATTCCACTAAACTTTGGTATGATCTGCAGTTTTACTTACTGAGCCTCATATTAATAATTTAAAGCTCAAATGACAAAATTTTAACTTGCCTAAAATTTTCATCTTTT
>JACJUY010012313.1:3327-22723 GCA_014220935.1 Platorchestia sp. MABIK | reverse complement strand
TGTGAGTAGTGAGGAGGGAATTGCAGGCCGTTACAAAGGCCCCGACACTGTCGGCCCTCGATTTCAAGTTCAAGTGTGATTCTTTTGTTCATAGACTGGTCAAATATTTGAGAACAGTGTAAGGATTAACGTGCTGCATCTAAAAGATTCTGTATAAGAGTGAGAATTTGTGACTCAAGATTCACTCACAATGGTCAAGACTTGAGACTGGATGAGCTCAATTTCAATGCCTTGATAAGCCCTGAGTGAACAACAACGGGTGTGGAAGAGCTAGAGTGAAAATTGTGGGAATGGAAGCTCTCATTTTTGCCCTGAGTGAACAACAACGGGTGTGGAAGAGCTTGAGTGGAAATTGTGGGAATGGAAGCTCTCATTTTTTGGAGTATCTAGCAATAGGGGTTTACAGTGCAGAAGTATTTTTGTCAAATTTCAAGTGGGGTAAATAGTTTGTTTTTTTGAATTGCAAGAAACGAGATGGTTGTTGATTTTTTCATTCATTTTACCAAGTTGTAAGATTCAGCTTACTGAATTTATTTGCATTTCTGATGGTGTACATGACAGTTATAGTGCTTGATGTTAGGGTAAATGTTGAGGAGAACTGACTAATCGATTTTCAAATTTTTGTTACTTGTATCATGGTAATTAGATCAAAATAAACAACTTTTATTCTACACACTTTCCGGGGGAAATGAGTATTAGTCAATATTGAATTTAATGTTGTCAACAATTTCAATAATTTTGTTGCCACATATAGGTAAAATAGTAGATTTGCAAACGTTTTACAAGATTGACATTGTGCTTGCAAATGCTTAGTTTTTGAAATGTAGCATAAATAATGTTCAGGTAAGAATAGCATTAACTACAGTTTCAATATGGCTCTTCTGGTGTATGGCAGATACGGAACATGCAGTCACTTTGGCGGGAAAAAACATCGGTGTCAGTATGGCTAAGTTGAATAATTTTAGGTTGGTTGCAAAAGTAAGGCAAAAATCACTGTTTCTGTATGAATTTTCATTTTATTAATACAAATAGTAAAGTCTAAATGAATAAAATTGAACATTTTGAACTAAATTCATTTTATACATGACGTTCCTATGACTTCAAGGTTTGAATAATTCATAAATTGTGCATCAGCGAGTAGAATCTTGTTCGTGTGAAACGTTTTTAAATGTGTTCCTTTAGTGATTCATAGGAACAGAATTTCGAATTTCCATGAGCGCATTAAACTGCAGATTGACCAATTAATTAAATACTTTTTTTTCATTGTATGTTTAGTTCTTTTTTATTTCAGTATTGAAGATTTGGTCTAAAAAATTCTGAAACTAATGCGTACTAAATATTAAAAAAATAGTAGGTTGCTATCTCATTCCTACTATGATTCTGAGATTTTCTTAAAATTACCCAGTTATTTGGGTTGGTATTGATTTAAATGTGCTCTCGGAAACTTTAAATTTGGCTTCCAAGAATCGGAAGAATGCATTTAAACGCGTTTCAAAAGAATGACACTTTGCTTACTAATACGTTTGATCTGGGTGATGTTTTTCAATAAACAGCTGCAATGCCCACATGCTACATATTTTTTTAATTTCAGCATTTTGAAAACTCTTCCTTGTCTTCCAAATTATTACTGACCTGCTCCAAATCTTTCACTTGTTCCTCCTCTAGCTGGAAAAAGTGTTATCAGCTGGCTGGCATTTGTGTGCAAATTGCAACATCACGTTTGGAATAGAGGACAAAAATTGTTCTCCAAATGTGTTCGGATTGAGAAGTGTTAGAGTGGAAAGGTGTTTGAATCAACAGGTACCACTTGTCAAAAAGTATTGTCCTAATGAAATCTACCCAACAAGCTTAAATGGAATGTGGCATAGTTTCTTTGCCCTTTAGAGGAAACAGCTCTATACAAAAATTGGTTGGGCTTGGTTGTTAGTAGAACAACTTATGTAGTATTCCTCAGTAGTCCCAAAGATTGCCCAACCTGTGTATTCAAATCTTGAAAAGCAGTGCAACTCTATTGGTCATGTGATTCAAAAACATGAATTTACAGTCAGCATGTAGTTCTCAAGTCTCCATTTTTCAGAGTATAATGGGATGAAGAGACAAGCTGAGCTAGCTGCCAACATCTTACACATTACTTGTATTATTTGGGATAATTTACTGGACAAAATTAAAGTGTAGTGAGCCAAGTCTTGGATTGCGGTATAATATTTCCTTACACTTAATTAGCTCTGTTGACTTAATGCAATTTTGGCAATACATGGTTAATTCCCAGGTTAAAGACTTTGGTTTCCCCAGTATTTGTTTCCAAGGTTGATGTGTCTAATTAGGGCATTAATACAGTATTAGAATCTTAAATCCACCTTTGCAGAAGAAAACAGTTAACTGTTTCTATTTTCAAGACAAAGAATAAATGTTCTTTTTCATTTCTCTACAAAGTTGAAGTTTTTTTGAGTATCATGCCAATAGTGCACCATGTACTTGTACATAATGGTTCAAGTTTTAAGCAAATAACAGTGATTGTTAAGATAGATATTACCATTCACAGGAACACTTTATTGCATTTGAGTGCGTTATTGCATGCAGGAATATTGCAATATCTTTTGTTTGGTAAATGGGGTTTTTGATTGTAAAGTTTTTGGTTGCTCTGTATGTTGTTTAGTGCATTGTATTTATAGGCTCTTTAGTGTATTTATGTTAGGATGTGTATTTTTGCACAGAATGTTCATTTTTTTATAATTCTTCTTTTTTTATACACCTTAAATTTTGTTCTGAAGTTTCAGAATTAAGTGAAGCTGTTATTTAGTAGTCATGGGGAAAAATAAACAGAAATCAAAAGAGGAGAAGCTGAAAAAGATCACGGATTGTCTTCAATTGCAAAAAAAACTTGAAGAGGTATGTTAATTTTAACGGGTTTTTGAAGTATCTACATTTACTGAATATCATCTGTTTTATCTGTGATTATGAATTTTGAAAATAATGATACTTTGAAAAAATTTCTATTTCTGAAAGTTTTTTCTAATCTTAGTTCTATGATGTTTAATAGGAATGTAAACCTATGACCTTTCCAAGACCTCTGGAGACAACCATCTGCAGCAAGCAAGACTGAAGCAATGGCTTCATGTCATTCATGAAAATGTGAAAGAACCTCTTCAGCTTCATGCGTACTTAGATGTGGCTATGCAGATTAGGAATGTGGCCTGTTTGCATTTCTAGTTGTTTTTGAGTCATCTTATTATACTTCTAATTCATAAAAAATTTTCTAATTGTTGCATTAAACATTGACTGCGATGAGTTAAACTGAAGTTTCAGTTCAACTCATTTTGAGTTGAAACGGTATTCAACTCAAATTTAAATTCAAAAGTTGTTAGAAATTTTAAAAATACCAAACATTAACTGGGCCCATTAAATACCAATAATTTTAAAACGACCCATCAGTGGGTTGTTTTGCTGCAGGAAAAACTTAAGCACGACCCACCGATGGGTTGCATTACAGTCAACATGTTAAATCTTAAATTAAAAAATACGTCAACTAGCTAGCTTGTGCATTATAAATATATTGTAAAATTGAAGTTGTCTATTATCAGGGTATTCAAAATTGATAATTCAGTTTCTTTTTATTACAGTGGACAGACACTGATCCAGAATCCTTGAAGACTTTCAGCGAAGTTCCGCTGAGCACTCCTACATTCAAGGGACTCAAGGCGCAGGGATATCGTGAGCCCACAAAGATACAGAAAATAACCTTGCCTCACACTCTGAGGGGCAAAGATGTCCTGGGTGAGGCAAAAACTGGCTCTGGAAAAACACTCGCTTTTGTTATCCCAGTAAGTTCTTTTTTAAATGTCCCGAAAATTTAGTTGATTTGGTAAATTTAATTTTGCAGTTGAAATTTGTTGATGATGAAGTGTATTTAAAGAATATGAATTATTTTCTGCATAAAATTTCTTCAAATGGTTGTATTTTGTTTCTTCAATTATGAAATGAAGGTGTCATTTTTATTAAAAAATCATAAGGAATGCTCTGGCTCTCCAAGAAGCATTTTCTAGTAATATAAAAGTTCTATATTTCTTTCTAGTATTTCAGTTAGCTATTAATTCATAGTGATGTCAATTTGAGCTTCAATGATGTTTTTTGAGTTGTATAAACCCTGCTGCAATTTTACACCATTGTGGTCTCAAGCAGGATGCATTTTGTTGTGTGTTGCTTTAAAGTATGTGTATGAGATAGTCACCTTGAAAGTGTGGTTGTTTTACAGCTATATTATTTCTTAGGAAGAAGTTGACTCCTAAATGTTTGCACAGACTTTAGTATGCAGTCATTGAATTGAGGCAGTATGCATTCTTCCAAATTTTTGTTTAGTGTTGTGTGGATAACATAGTTTTAAAATTGAAATTTTGTGATCTAGAATCCTGTTCTAATATATCTGACCACTTTTCAGATCATGGAGTTACTGTACAAAGAAGGGTGGACCGCAAGACACGGCTTGGCAGCCCTCATTGTCACACCAACCCGAGAACTGGCCCTCCAGATACACGACGTCATTGTTCCATTAGCTCGTAACCACAAGCTCACGTCTGGGCTGGTCGTGGGTGGCAAGGACTTAGCCAGGGACTGGCACTGCATCAGCTCCATGAACATTGTGGTCTGCACACCTGGCCGCCTCCATCACCTCATGACAAAATGCCCCAACTTTCATGCTGAAACACTCAAAATACTTGTACTTGATGAAGCTGACATGTGCTTGTCTATGGGCTTCTCAGAAGAGATTAACACGATTTTATGTTATCTTCCAAGGCCACGTCAAACGCTGCTATTTTCCGCTACGCAAACTAGTGATATTAAATCCCTAGCTAGGGCTGGCATCAGGAGTGACCACATGGTCTGTGCCTTGCATGCCAACTCCACCATAGCCACTCCCCTCACTCTGAATCAGTGCTTCACTACTGTAGAGGCTCATGACAAGTTCAATTTCCTTTATTCTTTCCTAACTAATTTCAAGAAGGAAAAAATACTAGTGTTTTTATCTACAGCTAAGCAGGTAATTAGTCACTAAAAAACAGCTTGTTGAAATTGGGTAACAGAATAGTCATTTATTTCTTGAAATTTATGGACTGTTGAAACAATTATTGAAGTGTAGAAATAAAAAGGAAGGGTTAAGAATGACTAACATGTGTTCATTTGCAGGCAAAGTTTTTTGCATTGGCCTTTGCATTGCTGAAGTTGCCAATGAAAATATTGTACATCCATGGAGGCATGAAGCTGGAGAAATTCTCTCACATCTTCGACACTTTCAAGAACGAAACGAAGATAGTCATGCTTGCCACAGATGTTGTCTCCAGAGGTCTTGGTGAGGCTCTAATTTCATTTTCCTATCTTACCTCTTAACTTACCTATAACCTATCATTTTAAGGTGCTATAAATATGCATTGCTTGGGTGTCTGTTTCATGATTGACGGCAACTATATAATTAAAAGTGGATGACTTTTGTTAGATTATTTAGACCTAATGTCCAGAGAAAGATGTGAATGCTTGTAGTTAACTAGCATATCTTATTTCAGTGGTCCTGCTTCTTACCAGACCTGAGGCCCTGAACCCATCTGTTAAACATTAAACCACACTTAAGTCGATTCCAACTCATTGGAGCAGACTAAGTTAAATACTTCAAAATGAAATAGAAACAAAATTGAAACTCAAAATTCCAATTTCAGTATATCACTAACACACTGGAATATATCGAATTTAGCCTATTCTGTATGATAATTGCATCTTAACTGGCATGTTTACGGTCAGACTTTGTGGGTGTGGACTGGGTGGTGCAGCAGGACTGCCCAGAGGACGTGGCGACCTCCTTGCATTGAAGTATAAAACTTGGCCTATTCTACATGGGAATAGCATTTTAATCTGTATGTTTATGGGCAGATTTCGTGGGTGTGGACTGGGTGGTGCAGCTGGACTGCCCAGAGGACGTGACGACCTACGTGCACCGCGTGGGGCGCACCGCCCGCTACTACCGCGACGGCAATGCCCTGCTTGTGCTTACTGAGAGGGAGAGTGCAGGCATGCTGCCTCAGCTCGCTGAGAATAAGGTTCAGCTCGAGAAGATGGAGTGAGTACAAATTCTAACAAATTATAGTACTTCTGTATACTGAGAACTTCGAAGTTATTATGTCATATGCACCTCAGCTTGCTCAGAAGATGGAGTGAGTTAAAATTACTATAGTACCTCTGTATACCTTCGAAATTATAATGTCAAATAACTTTTGTAAATCCATTTCTAGTGATGCAGTTCTTTGTGATCCCTGCCATACGATGTGTGTTATTTAATTGTTATTGTATAAGCTGAGACCTCTGGCACAATATAGGCTTTGAACTTGAAGCGCTAGTGACCTTTTTGCAAACTACTACAACTACTACTGCAACGTTAGCCACCGGTGGTACACGTAGAGGGGTTTTCATAATGCTGCTGATCGATCAGTAGTCACAAACTCTATTATCATCAATAATTAATTAAAGTGAAATGGAGGCACGATCCAGTTAATGTTTGCTATTTTGAAAATTGCTCACTAAAATTAACTTTAAATTTGTATTGATTATTGAACTTCAGTTTTACCAGCCACAGTCAAAGTGTTATCCAGTTTCCTGTGGCACATTTTCTTGACAGATAATCAAGGAGCTGCGAGTTCAGACCTGTGAAGAGGGCTTTTTTGTAAATTTTTAAATCTTATTGGCAGGTTTATTGTCATTTCTTAATTATTTTTGGAAAATTCTTTGCGGGAATGAAAGTTTCCTTGATGATTTGTAACCAAACATTCATTTTCTCTACCAAACACAAGGTAAGAAATTTGGCATCAATTTGATCACAAAAGCTGTGCAAGCGCTGACTGAAGTCACTAATGTTTTACATTTGTGTGCAGTGTTGCGCCAGGTCAGATAGTGTCTCAGGAGCGGCGTTTGCTGGACATCGTGGTCAAAGAAGCGACCATCAGGGAGGCCGCAGACAGAGCATTTAAGGCTTACGTCAAGAACGTTGTCTTCATGAAAGACTCGTCTGTGTTTGATGTCACCTCCATTGATCAGTGCAGGCTAGCGAGGTGAGCTTGTGCTAATTTCCTCTAGCATTATTGCTTTTAAACGTAATTATTTAATATTTTAAGGTTCTTCAGGACTTACTTAGTCTCTAAGGATATTTTTTGATCGTGTTGAGAGTAGTTTTGAGTGAGGGTTTTACGCATCTCTTAGAGCTGATTGAGTGTAGAGAAGTTACTGAGAATTGGAAGCCATAAATTTTTGCGCGAGTAAAGTATTCATAGTACGTGGTGTCTGAAATTCTACTTGAACCATTCATTTTAGAATGTAATGTCTTGAAATTACAAATTTGATATCAACTTATTAATTTAAATTCAACATATACATGCAACATTGAAAGGCAAATACAGTGTCTGTAAGGAATATTGGATTTATATTATTGGTGATTGCTAAGCTCATTAGAAAAGGGGAGCTCCGCTATGCTGGTAGTATTGTTAGAAAAAGCCTGCGCAGCACCTGGCAGAATGGTTAGAGACTGCGGTACTTCAAATGTAATGGTTAAAAAACCAAAAATATCTGAGTAATCAGTAGGTACAATTTCATTAACTCTGGCTGTGCACTAGAATACAGTTGATAATATAAATGACACAGTACTGCAGTTAAAAATTAATTACAGTGTTTAGTTTCCTCCACACAAGGGTATGAAATTATTGTGTCATTGGGAATTAGCGCTCCCAGGAAGAAAATTTGAGGCCCTAAGCTACCAGCATTCCCTTGGCAGTGTGGTATCAGCTATTCATTTGATGAGGCGAAACCAATTTTTTCGTTTCCCAGGTCCTACGGCTTGCTCACCTCTCCACCAGTACAGTTTGTGGAAAAAGATGAACAAAGTACTTGTAAGATCGCTGTTTCAGCCAAACAGCTCGAACTACGTGGCGATCTCAGCAAGTCCTGCAAAGCTGCTGCGTCTGATCAGGAGACAGGCACTCGTAAGCTGCTCAAGAATCCTTCCATCAAGTGTGTCAAGGTGGTGGATGTTGCTTCCCGTCTCAATGTTGGTGAGTTTCATCTTCACTAACTTCCATTTTACCCTTGAGGGGAATAGGGTAGGCAATAAGTTTAAGTTACTTTGTCTATCCTATGCTATGGAGACTTGCACTTCCAGAGGGTACTGTTGGGTTACCTCTGCTGTAGATAAGCCCTGGCGACTTCTGTCTTTCGTATCTAATTGTCTTCTTTAAATTGTCATACATTCTTTGCCACCTAATCTTTAGTTTTTCCCTTTCCATTCTAAATTGCTGTTTCTATGCGCAATGTATGGATCCTGTGTGGGAAAGACCTGGTGCGTAGAATTCCCGTTTTTGCAGTCCATATTGAATGGTCCCTTCCACAAATTTTCTTTGCCCTTTTGAGATCGTCTGTGTTACGCACGAGAGAATCTCAAACGAATGAAATAATATAAATAAAAATGACCATTTGGTGGAGAGACGAGTGTGCAAAGGTTGTGCGTTATATTTGTGTTCTTATAATTTACTTGGTCAATTCTCAGAAATAGATTCAGTTAAAGACTATTACACATCATTGCATGTAAATTAAATTCGATTGAAAGCTACTGCATTTCTTTGTCGATAGATAAATCTCGATTAAAGTCAATGCAGATTATCGCCTGAAGTTATATCTTGATTGGAACCAATGCAAGTCATTGCATGTAGAGTGAACTCGATTGAAAACTGCTACATATTCTTGCACGTAGATAGAACTCCATTGAAAACTACTGCAAATTCTTGCCCTTTGATTGAACTCCATTGAAAACTACTGCATATTCTTGCACGTAGATAGAACTCCATTGAAAACTACTGCATATTTTTGCAACATAGATGAAACTTTACTGAAAACTACTTTATCGTTGCAGGCAGATGGGATGAATTCTTCAGAGAGACGGAATGCAAGGTGCCTGCGCCTCAGACCAATGCTAGGTACCTGACGAAGCGCGACAAGGCCACGGCGGACAACGCAGCCAAGCCTGTGTTCTGCAGGCCTGAGAAGGTAGTTATGAACTTTTTGTGTTGTCTCCGCAGCTTCATTTGATTTGTGAAGTTCCATGTGTAGATCATTATATGTCAGTGTAGTTAGTAAGGTAAGATAAACGGTGCACTTCGAATGTATTTTCGTGTTTAGATATGGGCTTTGTGTATAAAATTAAATTGTACTTTCACTTCGAAGTGCTGTCAGATAACGAACAGGGTAGCTAATTCTTCACATTGAAGGTAAAGTGAACTATTTATCTTGTCTAACCAACTACATGAATAGCAAACTAAATGTGCGCTAATTTTTTAAAATATCGGGATAAATTTTTGACGGAGAACTAATAAATACCGGTAATTGCTTCGTCTTATAGAATCACAGGATTAAAAGCCTCGGATGAGTGTTGAAGAAAAAATATTTAAATGAAACTGTTTTCGGGCGTTTTGCTGCTTTTCCAACCTGTCCAGTTTTATATATTGCTTTGAAAAAGTGTGGATTATTGTCATTTTTTTTCGTTGTCTAAATGACAATAATCCACACGTTGTCTTTTCGTTGTCTATATATTTTTTTCGTTGTCAAGTGCACTAATTATTTGTGTATTTTGTTGCAGAGAAAATCTTACACGTTTAAGGAGCTGTATGCGAGAGTTCACAACGAGTACAACAAGTTCATACACAAAGAAAAAGTCAAAACACGAAAGAGGTGAGACCAGAAGCGATGAACAATTTCTTATCTTTGTTTCCTCTCCTTTAATCGGCAGAGAAGCAAAAGGAGACTAAGACTTTCTCTTATTCCTCTTTACTGTCGTAGGTGAAGGAAATTTGTTGTATATTCTTGTGCGATAGCTATTTTGGTAGAAAGTTCACACTTCGATGCTGTTTATGATCGGTAACATTTCGTTGGCAAAAAAGTTTGCTTGGTCATTCAAGAGTTTACGGTACGTGAGCAGGTTGTTTAGGTCATAATATCACTTGAATAGTAGGAGCATCATTTACTTGCCCAAATGATACTCAGGCTCTAATGTTTGGTTTCACTTTTGTCTTTCTGTAGGGCAGTACTAAACCAATCAGGCAGAACCAACCTACTTTTGCGTTACTCTAAACAGCCTCTTTATCAAATGTTCAGACATTTACCTACCCGCTGTTTCTTGTCACTCACTCCCAGTCTTTAATTTAGGTTTTTCTTTCTTCATTTCCGCTTTTGTCTAGTGTAGAAACGTCAGTTCAAAATCTATCGCTAGACTTTAAAGTACTGGAAGCAATACTATTTGTCTCTCGGCCAATTTTCATTAGCGTTCAGAATCATTTGTTACAACTCTGACTCGATATCTTGCGTGCAGGGAGCTGCTGAAGAAACGTGAGGAGAAGCGTCGCGGTAGAGGCCAGAGGCAGGATGGAGCTGCGGGCGAGAAAGACGAGAGCGACAACGACGAGCTGGACCCGCTCACACAGCAGATCATCGATGAGTTGCCCGACCCTGACAAGATCAGGAAGCGGGGGTCTGATTCAGAAAACGATAGTGATGATAATGAAGAGGCGAGACCAACTAAACGAATGAAGATGGGTGATTCTGTCGAAGAAAATCGTTCTGAAGCTTCTCACGACGATAGTTCAGATGAAGAAGACGTAGATGACTTCCGAAATATGGCGCTAAGGCAACAAGAACAATTTGCGCTCCAGTTGTTGGCTGGCAAATGATGAAAAGATTCATAAGATATAACTTCTTTTATTTACATATGCTATTAGTGTCAGAAAAGTATATAATAACACAAAATCGTTCCTTCACGAAAGATTATATATAGGCTACTGACTACAAAATTAAAACGGCGAGCACACCATACCGGTGACTAAAGAACTATCATTCCAATACATGTCCTAACCTCATTCAATTTTTAATGTGAAAAATAGGTTCCTCGTTCCATTGCACGGAATGTTGTTTGTTCAGACTTGGTCACGTTTCATGTTGGCACGTTCTCTAAAAGGTAGCGAAAATAATATTGCTGGACAATTATCAACTTCAATAATTATTGTCTTCAGCATCATGCAAAAGAACTGTGTAAAATTATTACCGACGTGATATTGGATCGCCAAATTAAATCAGAAAAAACGAAACTTCAATAAAAAATATTCCTATGCACCAGAAAAAAATGGAAGTAACAGCCCTATGGACTAGAATTGTACACGCGACGACTTGACCGATTGCTAAACGAGCACGCAAAAGGGACCAGCAAATATTTGTGCACAAGTTATCTTATGAGAAACTAGCATATTTCAGACGCTTGCATCCAACTTAAGATATGTGTTACTTCATCAGAAGAACAAATTTCTTGTGGAAAGTGCAACAAGCAGCGATGTCAACACCATGAATTATCGGTTACCTTGACGACTGAGAGTCGGAAAGTAAAATTTCAGAGCATTTCTTGAAAAACAGGGTTGCTTGATTAGATTTTTCATGGCCAAATTTTTCAATTTTAGTTCTTCTCAAACAAAACGCGTCTATAAACAGCCCTTAGCTGCAAGGTTACCAGAAGCTTAGTGCTTTATGGTCGAATTTTATTTAATAAAGAACCTGAATTTGAAAATAATGGCCAGGAAAAACGGAATTCCTTAGCAGTCCCCAAGCATTCGACGGTCTCAAACACTAAGCTTTCTCAACAGCACCCCGACACAGTGAAGACCACTGACTTGACTTGAATTGGAGACTTCATCCTTACCAATGATGCAGGGAGGTAGCAGACGTGTCATTACGACGATCACCATTTCTGCCACTCCCAGTCTTCTGCCTTCATATTTCCACCTGGTCCATGCTCTATTATGGGGCTTGATTCCTCGACACGAGAATAATCAATTAGGTTAGACTAAAGTAAAGCCTTTCTAACCAAAACAAAGGTGTTCCAAAGAGAAGAAGGAGGAAGGCACCATTAAGTATGCAGTTAGGGAAATGGGTACTCTATCCACAAGCTGTGTTCCCACACATGAGAATATTCAAGTTCGAAACGGAATCGGCAACGGTCACCAATATCATGTGTACACCTTCGATGATAATTACACACTCATACAATAAAGAAAACATTGAAATAACAAATACAGATGTGCACAATAACTACGAAAAAATTTCTCATTCGATGAAGCTGTAACCGAGTGACCGTTAACCCAGGTCTGTGACTCATTAGAGATCTTCACATTTTCGTTGACATTTTCAGCTACTAAGACTTCGTAAATAATATTACGCAACATATTTATCAAATGGTTAACAAATTTGGACGCTATACGGATAAATAAGAATTGTTTGAAGTGTCGTGACTTCTTACATTTCTATTCTATAATCCCCTACACCCGTCACAACGCGTATGGAAACTGCTACACCATCACAATCTGCCTCCGACCTGCTGATATAGGAACATTGCTGCAGCTTCTAACCACTCCGCATTGTCTGTAAATTAAATCTATGAAATTAACGAAAAAATACCATCTCGGGCTAAGCCCACCTTCAATGAAGCAACTTGGGAGGTGATCGTACAGAAGCAAACAAGGCTCGTAATATGAGCGGAACAGGATGCACGCAGAAAAATTGATCCCACAAAAACAGCTGCTACAAAGTCTTAGAGTAGCTAGTACAACTTCTACATTACAAGAAACTTAATCAAAAATCACATAAGCATTTAAAACTAAAAACTAGGTTCAGATTACTTCAACATACTAATAGGCACTGCTCAAAACCGCAGCTTATGCATGCCAACTTATATAATAGATATGTAAACGTGTAAAAATATCACAAAGAATTGCTTCAGTTTTCCAGGAAAATACGGAAACCGAATTGGGTACACTAGAGAAAGTCATAAGGAGCACTTTTGAATTGACGATGCAAATAGATGATTCATTCGAGTTCCGAAACTGGTTTATCAAATGCTCTCATTCTATCCGCGAGACCCTCACCAACTATAAGCCTAGTTTCTATACAATAAGTAGATAGCACAATCTTCACTAAAGAGGCTCGCAACTGCCGGTAAATTCCAAAATATTCGAAAATTTCCAAGTTTGGGCATTTTTAAAAATGAAGTTAGACTAATTTCATGTGACAAAAACCACTCAGCACAAGGTAACCCTACTGGGTTGGCAGATGGCTGAATTTTATTTGTAAAGGGATAATTGTTGAATATACCTGAAGCCCAGACTTGAGAATTTAGGCTAAAAAAGCCCGAACGAGGGAACCCTGCGCTAAGTTCTAGATCAGGAAGAGAGAATTTTTGTAGTTTTCCATGTGTTTTACCGTGGCATTAGTTTTCTTCTTTTACTTGGATGCAGCTGCATCGTTGGCAGCAGTCATTCATTCACACGTGAGTGTGAATTCGTGGGCAGAAGCAGGCGCTTCAATGGCTGCTTGATTCACAAATGATCGCGGTTATTTGTTCAGAGAAAACATCTGACATCCTTGAGGTACTTCATAATAATTGAACAGCTAAACAAAAATAAAATCCGCAGTAATAAGCATCTTTTCAGCAACTCTAAACCTAAATAAAATACACTGATGTCTTGAGGCAGCAATTCCGTGTAGTGACAGTATCAAATTAAAGTCTATTTACAAAGTAACAATTAATTTGGGAATATGAAAAATACCATTATAACGTACCCAAGGAAATAAGTACAAAATATTGCTAATGTCTCAACAAAACCATGATATAATAGTAGCTTACTTCATAACTACAAAAGAACTCTGAAAATATTCAACTACAGATTATACGGAAATTAACAGAACATTAAAGGAAAACAGAAGAATGCAAAATACAAACGTGCCAGGCAGTCAGTCAAAGGAAAAGTTTGAGAGCTGAAAATTCTACTCATAAGCGACACAAAAGTGACATGCAGTCAGAAATCTGTAGGTATTACCACGATCAACATTGTGACACTTGGAGATAATTTTTGGACCGAGTTGTTCTATTAACATATAGTAAATTAGAGTTTGGTGTCCCTCAGTGAAGTGGCCTGACTAGTATGGGTCCAGAAGATACGCCCTCACTTGAAGGCTAATTGTTAACCAGCAGCACTTTCATTGTGAACTGTACGTTTTTGTTTGAATTTACTCCGGTTATGAAACTCTCAGATTTCTCGTATTTTAAATCCCAAAGAAAAATATAAAAATTCATGAGCGGATGCTCTATCTTCAATGGCTCAATGAAATGGCAATGAATCTTACAGAAAATTCCTTCCTCTAGTTAAACCCCTGGTTTAATTAAACAAAGAAAATGATTGATAAAGGATGATTATACATAAGTCGGACCATTCATTTTTGAATGTCTCAAAGTACAATTGACAGAACGTGCATAGGACGCAACTCAGAACTGCTCAGTGATATTTTTTCTATTAGAAGAGAGCAGCTCGACCCAGGAGCAGAATTTGCAGCCCATCACATTCAAGAAAACCAAAATCAGTGCAGACAATACCATCTTTAGGAAGCTCAGAATTTTGTAACTGCAGTCATCCACGAGCAATTGTGGAGCTCCTCTTGAGATCAGTGCCGAAGTTAGAATCTTCCGTTAACACGTGACAGCAAGCAGACCAGGTTGCGCTGGAGTTCAGACGCATGCGTTCTGTGTACCACAGGCGCGCGTGCGCCCGCTAAGATCAGTTGGTCAGCAGCGGCTTCACGTCCCACACTTTGATGATGTTGTCCGTGCCTGCAATCAAATTTATACAGTGAAAAGTGTGGAATTATTTCATGGGAACTATCCACACCATTGCAAAGGGGCACTTTGATGACTACAATCATATTATGGTTAATACCCCACCATTGCAATGGGCACTTTGATGAATACGATCAAATTATGGTTATAAATAATTGGTTTCTTAGTACGTTGCCAAAGCGAAAACGAAAATTGGGTACAACAAAAAAGTACTTGAGTCCTATTTATAAGATAGCTTCAAAGAATAAAAACACTCGGTAAACTTTTGGTGATAGCAGAAAATATGGTTACATTTTTATAGATATTACTCAATTAATCGTTCAAGTCATTTCCAGTAGACAAAGCATTAACGGTATTAACAAACTCAAGATAATTACAATACTGTCAATTCAATCCCCAGCGCCCACAGAGAGTGCGTGCTGCTAACATTGTCAAGAGGGCACTAGAAATCACGCAAGAAAACGAAAGAACTGAAAAGCGTGTTCTCTTCAAAGTAATTAACTCTTACACAAAACGAGGTCCTTGCTACTGTAAAAGAGTGACGGAATACGTAACTACCGCTCTTTGCGGGACAAAATTTATGAATACCTAAATTTTACTTATATTCACTTAAAACTCGACGTAACAGACACCGATATACACAACAGTAAATTCCAAATGTTTTTACTAATTTAAAGGTAATGACGTGAGATGTGTCGTGAACATGTAAAATTTTGAGTATTTAGAACTCATAAATTCTTAAAATCTCCTTGATCAGATACCGCACACCTAATTTAAAGTCGATTGTGAATTTCCTGTACCCGTACAACAAAGAGGTAGTAGGAAACTGACAGCCTGGAAGTGCCGGTGGTACCAAATAAAAAGAATCAAGGGCTATTACTTGAACATTTTCATCTTCCAGTACCCGGGATATGAAGTAAAACTTGAATGAAATGAACTAGTAGTTTCCAAGGTAGAGCAAGAGAGGTATTGCTTAATAGTCTCGTACTACATAACAACACACTAAAGCATTATTACTTGCCAATTACCTCAATGTGGTCTAAAAAATCTATTACGAGATCACTCGCCAACTAACACGTCCCTTATAATCTTGTCAACATGTAAACTAAGTCAAGAGGCTCATAAATCATTCCAGCACAACACACAGGCCAACGTTTGGTACATATAGACTAAAGGAAGTCGTCAATAATGAATGTAAACAACATGGTCCTGTATATTCAAATTATCCAAAATTGGAGAATTACTTGCTTTCTGAGAAACATTTTACGGAACTGCATTTTAATATTTCCAGTAATTCGTCATCCACGTGTGACACCAAAAGGAACTTGAATCACTACCAGACACACACGAGTTGCTCAAGGGACAAAATTGGATAGACAGCGTCAGAGTTTATAAGGACTTTCATGGCACACTCAATCTGCTTCACTCATTGCTTTTCATGCTCTTCAACATTCCTTGCAGAGAAGTCTGACACGATCCCTTTTCTACCACAACGGCTCTCTATCAACAACACATGTAGTACAATTTTTACGACTTGTAGAAAGAAACCAAACTGGAAATAACATTAAAAGTGTAAAAAATAAAAAAAATCTTGTAATTGGAACACCACTCCCTCACACTCTTCTTCAGCGCCCAAACTTCATCACATCTCAGAGGCAGACCGTTTGTCTTTCAGGGAATTCCTATTATTCCACCACAAAAACAACATTTCAGAAATCTGAAATTCTTCACAACTTACCGACGGTTACAAGGGTGCCAATGTTGAGGTCCACAGACATCGCAGTGACGGGGTGCTTTGCTTCGTGGAATACAGCCAGACTCTCCCGGCTGTAGACAGGATGCTTGTTAAATATCATACACAAATACAACTACTTTTAAAATTATAATAAATTCAAGGCCAGGACCAACGTTATGCAGTGGTTGGTATTTTTACAGTAACTCACACTAGCTAAATTAATATGTAATTATTATTCTAGTTAAAAACTACCTCATTTACAAAAGAGGCGATCTCAAGAGAACGAAAAGAAGAGATCATTTAGCATAGAAACAAGGAATCTATGTACAAGATGTATTCTCTCACAGAATACCCTGTACATACCATTAGTTTATGCTTTCAATTAGTTTTACACGATCTTTCTTGGTCTCTACAACATTGAAACCCAAATTTTTAGACGGCCTTTTTTGTCTAAATTCCTCATACGGATGGGTTAATAGTTGATGTTTTTAAAAGCAATATAAATAAAAAGCAGAAGCTTTTCCTACCATGCGTGGTGCAACGCTTTTATGAGACGATTAGGCTATACTTCAGTTTCTACTTATTTTAAAAACTAACAGAAATTTAATTTTGATTAAAGAAAAACAACTTGTACAATTTTGATAAACATGAAAAAACTAAAAAACATTTCTAATTTTTTTCAATCATTAGAGTTCATATAACGAAAAAGAATCCAACAACACTTACCCTGCCTCTGTCCTGGGGGCATGAAATTGAAAACTTCCTTAGGTCAACTAGTAAATGAATAAACAAGTGACTAGTTTCCACTACTGTAAAAAGGAATCGATAGGTTTTTATAACATTGATTGAGGGAGAAGGAAATTTGCATTATGTCAAAAATTCCACTATTGCTGCACCTAGCATCCATCCCTAAAATAATACAGACCTCCAGTGCAGCAAATTAAATGAAAATGTTATCAAAACACGCTAAAATCGAGAGGTAGAAAGGAAGTTTTACCAACGGTTCACACAATGTAATGATGCACTTCTGTACAGGATTTCGTACCAGCAGGAACAGTTAAAATGTTAAGTCAAAGGATTAATGCTACTTCTAAACTTCATGTAGACTTGGTGAAGCAGTTAATGACTCACTGTAGTATCAGACAGCACGAACTTGTCAATGCCTACCATGACATCACGGTTTCCTGCCATACATTAGAACATCCGAAAAAAAAGGGCAAAGTCAAATTTAGTCAGAGTTGTATAAAATAATAAGCAGCTGGCAAGCATTCTCTATTCAGTTCAGGGTTCAACGTACTCACCACTTTCTTGATAAATACGCACTTGATTTTATTACTCAGCACTCCCATCATATTCATTATTTCTACAGTGTTCATCTTGAGTAAATCATAATACGAATTTCTATTAACATAACATACTCCAGTCTGATTATGCTTTCATGCATCATTCATATTCAACATTATGCTTCAACGCCTGAAACACTTACTGCAACAGGCAACACTTGCAACAGAGACAACACTAGGAACACTTACTACAACAGGCAACACTTGCAACAGAGACAACACTAGGAACACTTACTGCAACAGGCAACACTTGCAACAGAGACAACACTAGGAACACTTACTGCAACAGGCAACACTTGCAACAGAGACAACACTAGGAACACTTACTCGCGGTCAGAGATGGTCTCGTAGCACTTCTCACACACACGCACGTTGAACTCAAAGCCCATGGCAGGAATGTTGGTGCGGCGCGCAGAGCAGCTGTCGCACACGGCCTTGCCGCACTTCCTGCGCACACACACGGACAGCATCAATGCAAGATGCACGCTAGCTAATAACATGCAGAGTGAATAAGTAGGCTGGCAAACGTTCAAGTTCTTCCTGCACACACACGGACCACAATGTTACGTGCTGCGGGCTAGCTAATGTGGGGCTAGCATGCAGGGTGCGTAAGTAGGCTGGCAAACGTTAAAGTTTTCTGTTGGTTCAAGACAACTTGAACTTGTTCCTACGTTTTAAATATTCACCCCAAAACTTCTAATAACAAATTCACGGTTCACTTAAACAATAACGCTTAAGACAATGATTTACGTCTCTCTTTATCATAAAAATCCTAGTCTTCCACAGTCCTTGTGTAAAGACAGTGGATGTTAGATAAGGAAGCCTCACCGGAACGAATTATGTAACTTTCCAGGCCTATTTTAATTTCAGAAAACGAACGTAAAACTAAACTAAAATCGGAGAAACATTTTATTTCGTGGCTAATTTCAATACAAATTTCAGGGCAAAAACCCGAGCACTCAACACATTTAAAAATCGTAAATGGTCAATACTAAAATAAGCGTTTCAGGCTTTGGACGCATCATCAGCTCTGAGGTCGGCACAACATGCATTGATTTGAAAATATATTACGGAAGTATATCAAGAAAATATATCAAGAAAGTACATCAAAAAAGAATGTTAAAAAGGAATATTAAGAAAGTACATTAAGAAAGTTTACCAGGTCAGGTGACGCGTTCCGATCTCAAATAGCCCGTAAATACCTGCAATGATGCTGCCGCAAGCCAATCTGCTTCTGGTTGATCATGGCCCGCACGTTCCAGTAGAAGGGACGACTGCAGTACTGGCAGCTGTCGCTCTCACTCCACTCAGGGGTCTGGAAAAAGAATCACGAGTGTTACCTATGGTAAAATTATAAATTAGCCCATACTAAATATGAAGCTCTGCAATAAATACTCTGAGAAACCCATAATCAAAGTAGGAATTAGCCCACACTACACCAAGAAAAAGCAGGAATTAACCTGACTAAATATGAAGCTCTACTATGAATACTCTTGAGACAATACATGAGACTATAGGGAAGTCGCTACTGTGAAAATTTTAGAGGAAACCAAACGACTAGGACTATGATTTTTAAAGAGCTAGGACTAT
>JACJUY010012312.1:10282-20495 GCA_014220935.1 Platorchestia sp. MABIK | reverse complement strand
CTTGTGCGTGTCACGCGACCCCCTACATCAGCCAGAACACGACAGCACACGACGGAACGCGTCTCGCGTCAACCCTCGTTAGTTCATAGCCCTGACACGAACTTTGAGTAGATGAAGTTTCTGGCGGCCTTACGAGCCAAGCAAATCTTGAAGATAAGATCTACGTTGCTGCACACGTTTTCCTGCAACACGCAGCGGCGCACGAAGCAAATTTGATTCATTATTACAATTTGTTTTTTTTCAGCCCACAGAGACGTACGAGCCCAACTATTGAGGCCGTAAGGCCACACGAGGCCTTCACTTCATTACCACCTCTACTGACATCAGCACAGACGTGGCGGCGCCACTATCGGGCACCGCAACAGGGCAAAAGAGGACGAAGCATGTGACCAAGTGAGATTAGATTATTAGTTAGTTTAAGTCTCCCTATTAGTTAGTTTAAGTCTCCCACAAAGGCGATCCAAAGAAAGGAAAGAG
Organism: Platorchestia sp. MABIK; assembly: GCA_014220935.1. NCBI lineage: Eukaryota > Metazoa > Arthropoda > Malacostraca > Amphipoda > Talitridae > Platorchestia > Platorchestia sp. MABIK. The sequence continues at coordinate 20,018 of JACJUY010012312.1, read as the reverse complement.
GAAGGCACCATATAGTATGGAGTTAAGGGAACGCGGAATCTATGCAGAAAGAGCATAGAAACAGTTAGTTGAGAAAGAAGATTATGATACAAGATTAAAGTCGAAGAAGAAAGTGGTAGGTGCAGAAAAACAAGACAGCAGTGAACCGAAAAAAAGGTCCTTAACATAACAAAAACACTTCATTTCAACCAAAAGAACGCCTACCTAACTCTCAGCTCGGGCCCTCACACATTTCCCCCTGGGAGCGCTAGTTCCCATAGACACAATAGTTGTCTGCCCCTGAGGGGTGACCGAGTGAGACGAGAGAACTTCCGGTCACCCTCACTGCGCTCACAGGTCTAACTGTTCCACATGAATAGAATCCGAATAAAAGCACGTGATCATCACAGACAATCGAGGTAAATAATTACAACAAATAACAAAATAGCAAATTTCTTCATCACATTCCAGAGAAAGATCTAAAAGCAACAAAGGGAAAACGGTGCAGGATGAAGAATAAAATCGAGGAATAAGACGCAGCAGGAAGGCCACAGCCTGAAGTGGGAGATAACACGCTAGAGCCACACAGTTCTGTTGAGGGTTGCCGAGGTATAAGATGCCGCAACACACACAGCACCAACAACACAACAGAACACAAGCATAAGGCGCCGCAACACACCACGCAGCCCCAACAACACACAGCACCAACACAAGAGAAGGGACTGACCCGGCCAACATGGTGTAGAGGAGGACGCCCAGGCTCCAGATATCGCAGGCCTCGTCATAGCCCTGCTTCCTGAGCACTTCAGGGGCGACGAAGTTGGCGGTGTAGCAGGGCGTCATGAGCAGGCCGTTCTCGGAGCGCAGCTGCTTGGCGAAGCCCAGGTCGCAGATCCGCAGCGACTCCGGGCTGTAGCTCTCGTCCGCATACATGATGTTGGATGGCTTTAGGTCCCTGTGTACCACCTGGGCAGGGAGGGGGTGGTGGATTGATTATAGGTCCCTGTGTACCACCTGGGCAGGGAGGGGGTGGTGGATTGATCATAAGTTAGTTTCAGCGTCAATTACCGCCACCTGCTGGGGGGGGAAGCATGAGGTGCTGTGAGATGGGGTGCGTGGTGCACGGGTGGTGCAATCACACGCACCCAATTGATTAATTTAAAGATAGTTCTAGCCTCCGTTTACCACAACAAAGATGTTCAAAGAGAGGAAGGATGAAGGCACCATTTAGTATGGAGTTAAGGGAACGTGGAAGAGATGCACAAAGGGTGTTCCCACAAAGGATTCTGTGCGTATAGAAACAGTAAGATAAGAAGGAAGGTTATGAAACAAGACAAAAGTTGAAGAAAGTCAGAGGTGCTGTAAAACAGGACAGCAGTGAACCTTAAACACGCAGGTCTGTGCTGCAATGAGCGGCTACAAACGACATGACGTTTGTAACCTCGCTCTGTCATAACTTGGCCCGCAACCATTATTTTCAAGAGAAGCCCCGTCGCTAAATATCGATGCTTGAACGCACACTAGCCTGAGAGTTGAAGATTGAATGATCCAGCAAAACAAGTCGCAACGGATCACGCTACGCACTGAACGAACTTTTGTTCCAGTGAACTCGGAACCAGCACCTGGGTCGCGGCACCCCTACGTTCACGTGGACCAGCTGCTGAGGTCCCCACCTGCTGAGGTACCAACACGCGACCTCAATGTGTTCTAATGTGCAGGGACATGTGCAGACCAACTCACTGTCAATTTTCATCCCGAGATAATTACAAAGTTCGTCAAATGGTCGTGTGCACTGAGCAGAGCTCAATGGCCAGCAAGTCTGCCTACACGAGCATCACTGCAGGCAAACGTCGGTCCAAGCCACCAATACCTCCACCAAACACTCGCAGTTTTTAAACATGAGACTGAATTCTACACAACATTTCCATTGCTTTCAGCCTCTGTAGACCATCACTTTCAGACCTATGAATTGGCTTCTGACTAATACCCCTATTGCCTGTACTCGCTAACACCAAATTTCCATAATTCACAACACAAAATTTTCAAAGACAATAAAACCCTGAATCCTTTGTTCACACAACTGCCTCTCCCTCGTGTCCCACACTCCCCCCACCCAGATCCACACTCTCACACACCCAGACCCTCACTCGCCCCACACCTAAACCCACACTTCCCCCTCACCCCACACCCCCCTTCACCCCGCACCCCCACACACCCCTCGCCAAACACCCTCACTCCCCTTTAACCGCACCCCCTCACCCCACTCCCCCCTCGGCACACACGCCCACTCCTTCCTCACCCCACTCTGATGGAGGTAGAGCACGGCCTTAGCGAGGGTCTGGAGCACGGCGGAGGCCTCCTTCTCACTGAAGAACTTCTGGCGCAGGATCTTGTCGAGCAGCTCCCCGCCCCCCATGTACTCCAGCACCAGGTACACGCGCTGGTCGTCCTCGTACACCTACGGCCGCAATGTCGTGAGTTACGCAGTGTGCCACTGGGTTAGCTTAGGTGTTTCTTTACGCCTCCCTCACTGAACACAAACTAAACGTTCCAAAGAGAGGAAGTGTTACTTTGAGCCTCCCTAATCGAAAATAAAAAACCTTCCTAGGAGAGTAGATGTTAGTTTGCGCCTCCTGAGCCCTGAAACCACCTACCGTACATCATAAATTTTAGCTCTTAACTTACTGTACTCGTGAAACCGGCGCTTCACCATTATTTCTGATTAAGTGACGGTTAACCTAAGTAACCTGGCCCATTATTTCAGATTTGTTAGTTTAAGCCTCCTTAAATGCAAAAAAAGCGTTCCAAAGAGAGGAAGGCACCATTAAGTATGGAGATAAGGAAGCGCGGAATCTACATGTACATGTGCGCAAGGTGCATAGAAATGGTAAGTAGAGAAAGAAGTTTATGAAACAAGGTACAAGAAAGTCGAAGTAAAAATATTAGGAGCTGACAGACAGGACAGCAGCGGACGGCGTACCACACCTCGCCACACAGTGACCACACCTCGCCACACAGTGACCACACCTCGCCACACAGTGACCACACCTCGCCACACAGTGACCACACCTCGCCACACAGTGACCACACCTCGCCACACAGTGGCCGCAGCCCGTGCCACACCTGCACCGCTGCCGGCACGCTGTTTGGCGGCACCTGGTGACCGTCAGATGAGACCCCCACTCATACGGTCCCAAACGCCGCATTTTGAAAGCGTCAGAAAACGGTTTCTGACGGTTTGGCGATTTTGAAACCCGCGTATCTCAGGCAGCAATAGAGCTATTCGAGTATATTGTGATCATCTTTTTGCGCCAACGTCTCATTCGCCAGACCAGGGAAGGTGTGGGAATGGTAGTGGTGCACACACTCGTTTTCGCTATGCATGGCGCTCGGTGTCGCACGATGCTAGGGGCGACAAATGCAGCTCACGGTGTGGCCAATATCTTCAAATAATTAGCGCCTGCTCTGAGGGGTAGATACACTACGAGTCACATATATTTTGAGTCCCTTTCTACTGAAAATGACGCCAGAAATCTTTTGCTGTTGCGTCAAGACGCCGTCTGGCACCCTGAGGCGTTTCTTGAATTAGATAACTCAATAGTAAGCCCTAGCGGCCTCTCGACGCAGTGAAAAGCTGGGCACACAGGGCCAGTTCTTTAAACGTTTCCGCAAGAACCATCAATGAAAACATAGCTATAATCTTTAGAGAGCTATACTCTCCTGGCCAAACTACACCAGCAACTGCACCACACAACACATCACACAGACTCACATCCCTGAGAGCGATGATGTTGTTCTTGCCGCCATATCTGTAGAGGATGTGGATCTCCTCCTGGCAGTCGCGGGAGCCCTTGGTGATGACCTTGACGGCGTAGGTGACGCGGGTGCCGCGGTGCACGCAGCGCCGGCACACGCTGTAGGAGCCGTGCCCCACCTCCTCCAGCAGGTCGTAGTCCTCCTCTATGCGCGACCACTTCACGCCCGACAGCCGCTGCAACGACCCCAGTTGTGAGCCACACAATACTTGTTTACCGAGCTGTTCTCACGCTATGACGGGCCGCGTACACCAGTGACGGGCCGCGTACACCAGTGACGGGCCGCGTACACCAGTGACGGGCCGCGTACACCAGTGACGGGCCGCGTACACCAGTGACGGGCCGCGTACACCAGTGACGGGCCGCGTAAACCAGTGACGGGCCGTGTACACCAGTGACTGGCCGCGTACACTAATGACGGGCCGCGTACACCAGTGACGAGCCGAGTACACCAGTGACGGGCCGTGTACACCAGTGACGGGCCGTGTACACTAGTGACGGGCCGTGTACACTAGTGACGGGCCGCGTACATCAGTGACAGGCCGTGGGCACTAATGCAATATAATAAGACACCTCTATTTGCAGCACTGGTTAGAATCAAACACTCGAGTTTTTTCTTTCAAGTCCACCACAAAAGACGAGCACACTGTCTCTAATCACGTCCCCCGGGCAGAACTGTGCCTCCCTTCATACATTCGTGAGCCGAGACGCGTAAAAGCGCTCGTCGTGTCTGAACAATCGCATTTTGACTGAGCTTTCCCCGCCGATAGCACCGGACTAGCCAGCTCCGGCCCCGAGTAAACTACTCGAAACGTTTCAGTCTTTCCTTCCCTACCTGACGACAACGGTAGCTCCAGGGCGGGGCTTACATTTGGTGGCCAGTACGTACAGAACTATGTACAGAAGCTCAACAGGTGGCCCGACTGTGAGCTCCAGATAATTGCGTGCTGTAATGAAAGCATGACCACCGTTTTCTGACTTATAAATCCCCACTGACTTCAGACCAACACCCTTTTGCCTGCATTCAAAACCCCCACTGACTTCAGACCAACACCCTTTTGCCTGCATTCAAAACCCCCACTGACTTCAGACCAACACCCTTTTGCCTGCATTCAAAAACGCAAAATTTCCTTAATTCTCATCGCTTCAATTTGTGCGGACCAATAAAACCCAAAAAAGCGAAATAAAATCCGACACTACGCAATTGCAGCCGCCACCAATTCCAGAGTTGGCACACCGTAAGACATGGCCTCGACTCGGGCGTAAAAAAGAAAGAAGCAACCCCAGGGTCCTCAGGCAACGGCCGTCTCGTGTCGGGTCTACACGAACACTTCACCGGTCACCGTGGCCGAGTGGTTGAGAGCGCGCCCTTCACGGAAAGGTCGGAAGTTTGGATCCCGCCAGTGATTCCAGGTGTTTCTTCCCGTTGGGAAAAGGGAGAACTCAGCCACAATTCCCCACTCTACCCAGGTGTCGGAAATGGGCACCGGTTTGACCGGGAGTAACCGTCATTGTCCTGGTGTTAGTTATGAGGCATTTGAAAAACCAATGTACAAGATGATGTGTATCAGGCTTGATTATTTGGAATAAAGCATTTTTTTTCCCCAGAGAAACTATTCCTCTACCAGCATCATTTGCTGAACTGAGTTGGTCATTCAGGGGTGCGAGTGGTGAGGGCAGAGGGCCTGGCATGTCATCCGTGCCGCGCGTGCTGATGCCCTTAGGTGGCCTGGCCACAGCCTCACTCACACAACCAACAGACACCGGAACTCACACTAGCCTCGGAGTTGAAGATTGAATGATCCTGTAAAACAAGTCGCAACTGATCAGGCTACGTACTTAACGAACAAACTAACACACCACCACACTGTCACCACTGAACACGACCCCTGGTTGGCTCCAGTGGAAGTGACTGACAGCCACGGAGTGCCTGCCGATTGCTTATAAGAAAAGAGCAGCCCTGCATTGCGGCGTGGGGAGCGATACCTCGTCTCCCAGTGCAGACTAAACATCTCCCATCACCCCCCTCCCCACACAGCTCCCTCACCTCCAATGACACATTAGTTTAGCTACAAAAGCTGGACATGCCGAGTTCTAGAGTTCTAGAACAGCGTCCCGTCTTTTGTGATACCGTCTTATTTGGTTACTCTGACTGTGATGTAATGCCCCTCTACCCACTCTAATGCCAGAGCGTGCGTCACAGTAGAAGAAACAAGGTAGCGTCAAACCAGTTTCTGTTTTTGTCGACCGTGTGGCAATGGTGACGTCATGGCAATGAACCAATATTGGGCAGCGCTTATGTTGCATCTGACAACACTGCTAGCCCCAAACCTGGCACCACTATTGGCCTAACGACATGTCGCAATGGTGACGTCATGGAGAAGGTTTGAAATAAAGCAGTTCTATTGGCTGGCCGAACAAGAGGTGCATTTCCCCCACAGAAATGACTCTACCTCGTTTCCTCGAAATGACCCAACCTTGCGAACTGACCTTGGTGAGGCGCGCGTGAAGGTCGTGGTGCTGGGGCGGGTTGGGAGGGAGGGACTCGAGCACGTCCTCGCTCTCTGCAGCGAGGGGCGCGACGTAGCTGAAGCCCCTGAAGAGCTGGTGGGCGTTGGCCGAGGCCGGCACGCCGGGCGAGTCTGGGGCGGCCAGGGCGGGAGTTACGGTGGGTCACGTTACGTCAGGTGACGTTGCGTTAGTTACGGTGGGTGCCCGCAACATTTCGCTACATCATTGCTAGACTGTCGTGACTCAAAATTCGAGATTTTTCAGGTGAAGCATTTCAAAGTACCCAAGTCATGTAACTTTAATTATTTTACGCGAATCAACAGCGCCATCTCACTTCGACCAAAATTGCACTTAGATTTACGACTTTACTGCCAAAAGACGTAGAATTAATTCAGCATTCTTATAAACATTGTCACTTGAAAATGTTGAGCTATGGCCGTCTTGCAATGGTGCAGCGATGTACCTCATCATCAACACCAGTACCTGCGCTCTCCTGAGGTATAGTGAATATGATCTAACGCTCACTATCAGTAATGATTGATCGATTATAGGAAAGTTTTAGGCTCCCTTTACCAAAACAAAGATGTTCAAAGAGAGGAAGGATGAAGGTACCATTTAGTATGGAGATAAGGAAACGTGGATTCTATGCACATAGGGTGTTCCCGCAAAGGATTCCGTGCGCATAGAAACAGTAAGATAAGAAGGAAGGTTATGAAACAATACAAGAATGAAGGTTATGAAACAAGATAAGAAGGAAGGTTATGAAACAAGATAAGAAGGAAGGTTATGAAACAAGATAATAAGGAAGGTTATGAAACAAGATAATAAGGAAGGTTATGAAACAAGATAATAAGGAAGGTTATGAAACAAGATAATAAGGAAGGTTATGAAACAAGATAAGAAAGAAGGTTATGAAACAAGATAAGAAAGAAGGTTATGAAACAAGATAAGAAAGAAGGTTATGAAACAAGACAAGAAGGAAGGTTATGAAACAAGATAAGAAAGAAGGTTATGAAACAAGATAAGAAAGAAGGTTATGAAACAAGACAAGAAGGAAGGTTATGAAACAAGACAAGAAGGAAGGTTATGAAACAAGACAAGAAGGAAGGTTATAAAACAAGATAAGAAAGAAGGTTATGAAACAAGACAAGAAGGAAGGTTATGAAACAATACAAGAAGGAAGGTTATGAAACAGGATAAGAAAGAAGGTCATGAAACAAGATAATAGTTGAAGAAGAAAGTCAGAGGTGCTGATAAACAGGACAGAAGTGAAACGAAAAAAATAGGTCCTTAAAACATTTAACTTCACCAAAAAGAAGGCCTACCTAACTCTCAGCTCAGGAGACCTCCCATTTCCCCCTGGGAGCGCTAATTCCCATAGACACAATAGTTGAGTTCCCCTGGCAGCGATCAGCAGTGATACAAACTGTCAACTCAGAGTAGCACTAACTATGAGAAGAGCGGACAAGTTAGGAGGTGTATTAATGCAAGCGCAATTCGCTACAATGCAGGAGACAACCTTCATGGCCACACGTCCTCTAACAGTGTCGCGTAACAGCCCGTCGCAACAACAGGGATCACATGTACCTTCATAAGTAACCGGTACCCTTGCTATGAAGTAACTGGTACCTATAGAGGTTACAAACGCACGTACACTCCCTGCCTTGATCTCTACACAGAGCTGAGCTCTCCACAAAAAGTATCATGCGAGGTCGGTCGACACAACGAGGACAGTCACGTCATCGTTGTGTCAACTGGCGGACATGAAGACACCCTTAAGACCATGTCGAGCGTCCACAACAAGAAGGCAGGCGGGCAAGAAGGCAGGCGGGCAAGAAGGCAGGCGGGCAAGAAGGCAGGCGGGCAAGAAGGCAGGNAGGCAGGCGGACAAGAAGGCAGGCGGACAAGAAGGCAGGCGGACAAGAAGGCAGGCGGACAAGAAGGCAGACCAACTTACCCCGCGGCGTGCGGGCAGTAAACTCTGAGTCGAAGTAGAAGGTGTCGTCGGCCTTGCTGACGGCGGGTCTAAAGGGCGGCATAAGCTCCTTGTTGTACAGCTTGTCGAAGTCGATCGTGGCGAAGAAGGCGTGCTGCTTGAGGGCGTCCACGCCACCGGGACCTGGGGGCGGCACGGGCGTCAGTTGGGCCTGACAGGCACGGTCTCGCTAGTGCAGCGTGCCAGTAATGCACTTAGTCTTTCAAGTCCCGGCAGCACATACGCCTGGGTGTGTGTGTGTGTGTGTGTGTGTGGGTCACTTTGTGTGTGTCTGTGCGTCTATGTGTGTGGACCGACCGTATTCTACTGAGAGTGACGCCACTACGAATCTTGAGAATGCCTATACTTGAGGGTAGTACTCAGTGACGTGGCTACTCGAGATCTATGTGTCAAACCATTGATTAAATAATTACAATCAGAGTGGACAAATTTAATCTCTAATATTTCAAAGGATACATCAACCCCAGCGAAATATGAGATATTAATTCAAAAGTCGTATACGATAGGTGAGCACAAGACAACACATGCTCAAGTTATGGGCCATTAAGCAGCACATTAAGCAGCACATTAAACAGGCCCGCCTAACTACACAACACAGCCTGAAGGCAGCCACACAGCCACAACGGCCCCTACACGTCCCGGTGAAACCTCAACCTTATTCTTGTTCCACTTAGAATTGGACCAGGTCTGGTCCCCAGCGCCTCGCCACCCGACACGTGCCGCGCCCTCCATGGTAGAATTGAGTCATAAAAAGGCGCGTTATGGCACATTATAGCGAGCATGGGTATGATGAATACCCTTCATGGGTAAAATAATTGATAAAAAGGCGCGTCATGGCACATTATAGCGAGCATGGGTATGATGAATACCCTTCATGGGTATAATAATTGATAAAAAGGCGCGATATGGCCCATTATAGCGAGCATGGGTATGATGAATACCCTTCATGGGTAAAATAATTGATAAAAAGGCGCGTTAAGGGACATTAAAGAGAGCAAGGGTATGAATGCCCTTCATGGCTGTGTGTATTTAGATTAAGGCGCGTCAAGGAACATTAGAAGAAGCACGGGTACGAAGCCTTCGAGTAGGGCACGCACCTGCGCCGAGCCTGTTGGCGGCGTTGCGCTTGAAGAGGCACCTGAGGAGGCTCTGCGCCTCCGTGCTGAGGTAGGGCGGCATGCCGAGCTTCGCCTTCAGGATGAGGTTCATCGTCTCCTTGCGCGTGCTGCCTTGGAACGGCAGCGCACCCGTCAGCATCTCGAACTGCACAGCAGCCGCACCGTCATGTCTCCGTGCTGTGTCACATCTGTCTCACATCTCCACCGTCATGTCTCCGTGCTGTGTCACATCTGTCTCATATCTCCACCGTCATGTCTCCGTGCTGTGTCACATCTGTCTCATATCTCCACCGTCATGTCTCCGTGCTGTGTCACAT
>JACJUY010012311.1:0-22738 GCA_014220935.1 Platorchestia sp. MABIK | reverse complement strand
CTTAACTGATTGTTTTTGTCCATCAAGTCAACATTAAAATCTCCGAAAGCAAAGAATGACTTTTTTGCCCGAAGGATTTCTTTGAAGGTTTCCTCAATGAAATCTAGTGTTAGACTTAGGAGAGACGATGGGGGCATTTGAAAAACCAATGTACAAGGTGATTTGTATCAGGCTTGAATTGGAAATAAAGCATCCGTAGATGCCGATGTTTGTTTGTTTGTTTGTATAACATGAGGCTGTCCAAATGCTTTTTTATCTGCATACCGCCTCTACTTCTAAGTATCTAATTCGAGAACAGAATTTAATTTATTAAATTAAAAGGTTAATTTTATCATATTTCGCTCCTGACGCACAATAATTATTGCTAAATTTCTTGCGTTTGTGCATGTTTTCGCACGGATGGATGCACAACTCGTATTTGTGGGCGTTTTATGAGTACCTAAATGCGGCTCCCTAATGTGTGGGATGCATAATGTTTGGGATGCATAACGTGTGGGATGCATAACGTGTGGGATGCATAATGTGTGGGATGCATAATGTGTGGGATGCGTAATGTGTGGGATGCATAATGTGTGGGATGCATAATGTGTGGGATGCATAACGTGTGGGATGCATAACGTGTGGGATGCATAACGTGTGGGATGCATAACGTGTGGGATGCATAATGTGTGGGATGCATAACGTGTGAGATGCATAACGTGTGGGATGCATAATGTGTGGGATGCATAACGTGTGAGATGCATGGCGTGTGGGATGCATAATGCGTGGTTATTTTGTGCGCTCATGTTCAATGGTGGTGTTCGAAACTTAAATCTGACATTAGTTAAAATTTTCATGTCGTTTAGTTTTTATACTCATTCTATACAGGCACAAGTACTTTCAAATTCAAGATCTGATCTAACACATGTCTGAAAACTGAAGATTTAGAGGTGTCTTGCATCTAAGAGAACTCAAATCTGTTGAAAAATATAAATTCAAATTTCGAAAATTGTTTTTTTTTGTCTGATTCACAGAAATAAGTTTTCAACTGCTAGAGAAGTATGCCTTTTCGCCCCATTAATGTTCACTCATCTCCGTTTATTCATGTGTTGGTGTACGAGAAGTTAGCTTTGAGTAATCAAGCAACCAGTATTTCGCTGTACACGCACGATTATTCATCATTTCGACTCGCCGTTTTTGTCATGCATTCACTACAGTGCAAACGTTCAGCTGACGTACCAATATCAGTGGAAGTTTTATACAACAGATGCACCGATATAAGTAAGCTTTATTTACAGTTGTATTAAAGTTTTTAAAGTTTTATCAGGTGTTCAGTCGTTGACGCACCATTACTTCACATAATTTTCATAGTATCGTCTCAACGGAAAATATTGCTTTAAAACACCCTCAAACCTGTTGGTCGTATCTTTTTTATGCGTCAACTTCACAGTAAACATACTGTTTTCCTCCCCCTTATCTGTCGCGCACACGCAGCGCTGCGGCGGCCAGATGTGTCTGGCAGGCGTGTCATCAAACACGTCTGCCAGCGCAAGTGTGGGACACGTTTGCTGAACTGGCCTTTTGAAGGCCAAAATCCTCAGCTTGGGATTTATTCGAGCACAAATCGTAAGGATAAATTCGCATTTCACCGAGTTTTATTCAAAACTAGAAAAAATCCAGACTTTGGGGCCAAAATCCTCAAGCGTCAGCTGTTTCCAAATACAGACCATGAGAACAAATGAGCATATGGCCGGTCATAATTCAAAAATCTACAAAAATCGAGAATTTGGCGAGTGGAAGGCGAGCTTGTCAACACCCGGCAGCAGACGTGTACGGAGTACGTCAGCGCGTGTATGGCGAGCAGCTCACATGACACATCGCCTTGTGGAGCTGGCGTGACGCAAGCGATAGTGTCCAGCCTCGAATGTTGGGACACAATGCCTCTGTGTGTGTGCGTGCGTTGCATGTGTGCAAAGTATGTGTGTATCCGAGTGTGTGTGTGTTTCTGTGTGTGTGTGCGCACGTGTGCAAGTATGTGTATGTGCGAGTATATGTGTGTGTGTGTGTGTTTGCGTGTATTTGTGGGTACGTGTGTGTTCGTGTGCAGGCGTGTGTGAGTGTTTTGATGCTTAAACTTCATGTCTGCTATAAAATTTAAAATAAAATGTCTGCTAAAATAGCAACGTGCTATTTTTTTAAATTGAAGCTCGCCTCTCTGGTGAGGTATGACGCCAAGTGAATGAATAACAACATTAATTGATGACTACACCAATGACTATAGTAAAGGGAAATAAATGAAATATTATCCTTCATTTATTCCTACCTTTGAGCGTTGCGTCATGCACTGGAGACGGTATTTAATGAGGTCTGTCGTAACCTGTGGTGCACTTCGGCTACCGGCCTCAAGGTGATCCCAATACACCCTTCACTGCCTGCAAGCACAGCAACTCTGCTATTCCTGGCTTACATTGCAGTGCTTCTGTGCCAACTTGTCACTCGGAACTGTTTTATCCAACGCACAGCATGACACTTTTGAGACACTTGTTTTGCATTGTTTATACAACAGTTTGTCACTATTAGGTATCTTATTCGAAGCACAGCATGACACCTTTAAGATACTGCATCACGTTGTTTATATACTGACTTGTCACTCCTAAGTATTTCATTTGAAGCACAGTATGACAGCAATCACGTACTTATATTGTAGTATTTCTATGCCGACTTGTTAATGTTGACTATTTTTTCCGTCCCTCTACTGTGTATATTATTATATTTCTGCTCAACGTTAAATACTAGAAATAAGCCTCACCCAAAATGATTTTTCAGTAACACATTTCTGTATCGATTTTAAGATACAATAAACAGTGAAAAAAATATTTGTCAACCTCTGAAAATTGTGATTGTTCATTAATTTTACTAGGATACCACTTGTATTTACGATATTATTATGAAGCGACAAATTGCATGAGATATGTGTAGCATAGGACACGCCTCAACAACCCTTCGCTTTTCTCATTCCAAGTGCTCCTATAAAGACTCAGAAAAATGTAGTTTAAGTTACTGACCAAGTACCAGTCCCATTCTCCATTATAGGATTACATTAAGCTTAAGTCATTAAACAAGTACTATTCATTCACTACGTTATATAGGTTTATCCCAAGTTCAAGTTACTGAACAAACACCATTCATACTCTCGATTATACTAAATCAGTTTATACCAAATCACGGCACAAGTACCATCCATACTCTCATATATACGTATTGTAAGTTTCAATTTACTGAACAAGAATCATTCATGTTTTCCAGTGTGTGTTTATACCAAGCTTACGTAACGGAACAAGTACCATTCCTACTCACCATAACACATTTATCACCAGCTCACAGCTTAGGAACAATTATGATCAGTGCTGCTTCACAGATCCATCACTTGCTGGCCACTGATGGAAGCTGTTTTCTGTGAGAGTAAGGGCCGTGTTTTGCATGTATAATTGAGGTTGTTTTCATCGCCTGATGGCCCCTAATTTGCCTGCGCTGGGTAACGCTGCTAGCCACGGGCTCTCGACATAGCTGGGCTGTTGCCACCCTACTCGGGGGTGTCAGGCTGTTTTTTGGCACGAATGATCCAATTTGGCATTTATTCAAACACATTTTGGCCATAAAGGCTTCCCAGCGTCAGTTTTGCATCCCGGTTTTCTAGTAAGTTTGACTATTAATAGGGCTCAGCATTTGGTAATCGTGAAGAGTTACTCGATTATCAGAGCCACATTATGACCTATTTTAACAAAAAAGGCTGAATTGGTCATTTTGGCCACAAAATTCTTTCAGCATCTGAAACTTGGCCACATGTAGCCCTCAGCAGCTGGTAATCATAAATGATTACCCGATGATGAAGGCTCTTATCGTCAACTGTTATCTAGGAAAATGATGAGTTGCTAATTTTGGCCGCAAAAAAGACTCACCTGGCAACCGCAACCAGCATGCAAGGAGCTGCTCTGTAGCCCTCGATGTAACGAAGAATAACTTATCCCGTTTTAACGTGGCCAAGATCGCTGGTATTTTTCCGTGCTTTGCTCTCAATCATTGGTTTCCACAATTGACATGGGTATTGCGATATCCATGTGTGAATATCAACTAAGGATCCCAATGTTAATATAGTTGAATGCATTTTTTTCGTGCTTTGCTCTCAATCATTTGTTTCGACAATTAACATGGGTATTACGATTCCCATGTGTGAATATCGACTAAGGATTCTTAATATTGAAGTATTTTAAAACCAAATGTAACACATTTCATGCATCAACTTAATTGGAAATAAACTGTTCTCTCGAATGCTTTACGTTCATGTCCTGTCGATCTTTGAGTTTTTTGACATCATCTTATGCTAAACTCAACTTGTGAGGGTCAAGATTATGTTTTACAGTAGTTCCTCAACTAACAAGATACTTGATTCGAGTTATGAGAACTGCGACTGGTCTCTATCCGGATAAGTTGAGGTTTGCGGGTAATGATGTCGTACTTCTCGACTATCGACTGGGACCGCATTTAAATTCTTGCCATATTACTGACGAGATGGTGCAGGTGGCAAGACTGTGTCACGAGTTACGAGTCACTTAACTCGGACGAGTTGTGGAATAGTGGTGTAATGTATGCGACGATGGACTGATCCGATCAACACTTTGACCGCAACGTGAGCCACCGATGGCCACGGCGGGGATTTCATAATGCTGCTGACTGACCAGTAGTCACAAATTCAATTTTTATGAATACTAAATTAAAACTGAATGAAGGGACGATCCAGTTAATGTTTACTAATTTCAAACATTCCAACTACAATTGATTTTTAATTTGAGTTGAATATTTGCCCATTTGATGAGTCAGTGTTTCGAATGAGTCAGTTTAACCCAACGAGGTCAACGTATCAAAAAATTGGAATCTTAGCCACAGAGTGTTGCACTTTCAGTACGGATCCTCTGCCGAGAACATTTCTCTCTGATGGCAGAAGATAGGCAAAAGGATTAGAATTGTTAGGCTTGTCTACAGCGTGTCATGAGGACTAGTGCCCTTCTCCCCCTCAGGGAAGACACTGTTAGGTTACCTCAGCTATAGAGAGGCATCCGAGACTTTTATCTTTTGTACCCACTTTGTTTCTTGTAGCTTTTGCACCATCTTTGCTTTTTTCTTTGCTTTTTCTTTCTCTTCCAACTTTTTTCCAACTTGTTATTTCTAACAAGTTGGTATTCAAGAGCACACCTTGTAAATAGATTCCATCGTTTTCGTAGTATTTCCTAAATAATTCTTTCCCTTTCAAATAGTGTAAATGTGGAAACATTTCTTTACGCGGTCAAGCTTCACTGTTATCCCTGAGAGTGATCCATTACGGTTGTGCTTAACAGTTCTCTCTGAGAGTTATCATCACGGGTATCTTGAACGGTTTTCTCTTAGAGCTATCTCTTATAGATATTCTTAACGGTAGTAGCTGAAAAAACCTTTGCTTATAAATAAGTGGATGCAAAGAACCCAGTCTAACTTTTTCGCCGCGGCATCTATGATTTGAGCCCCCAAGTATAGCCTCTGCACTGGGCGGCTAAAATCATAGATGCCCCAGTGAAAGTTTTACTCTGAATAGCTGTACTTGGCATTTCCAACCGTCGTGCTATAATGCTCTAATGTTGTAAAATTTTGTGCTCCATGGAAAATTGCCGGCGGTTTTTGTTCGTCGAAGTGCACTACATCAAAACATGCAGAAATGAATGGAAATATCTTGGCAAAATAACGGTGATTTGCCTCTACCATTGGGGCTCTGAGCTAAATTATAGAGAAACAGTCAGAAATTTGAAGAATTCGTCCTTAGAAAGAAAAAAGAAAGAAAAGAAAAAACATTTATTTCCAATAGAGTACAAACATAAACTGTCAATACATTGGTTTTTAAAACACCTTAACCTAAAAGCACCCTTAATTGATAATAACACATTGGTATTGGAATACCCGTGTAAAATGTTGAATCAAAAAATGATGGACAGAAAAGCACATCAAAATGAGTTCCTTAGTTCTGCCTAATCTGATTTTGACAGTGCATTTGAATATAAGTAACTAAGAGAACACAATCCTCGTAACTCTTAGTTGAAAAATGTATTCGTTTGTGCTCATTTAAATTGAAATAAGAGCAAAAGTCGCGTTTAAATACCTTAACACAGAGACCCTTAATTGGTATTCATACATGGTTATCGTAACACCCATGTTAATTAAGTGTTGAGACAAATGATTTAGATCCTTAATTGCTATTCACACATGGTTATCGTAATACATATGAAAATTGTCGGAAACATGATGCGGAGAGAAGCACGAAAAAATTAGTTCCTCTTTGTCGCGGTAGTCGGATTCTGGTAATGCATTTAAAATACAGGTGACCAAGGAAAGCATAATCCATGTGACGCATTACTGAAAACCCTCTCGTTAGTGCGTACTCGTATTGAATTATGTCGGGATTAGAGACAGTTTTTCACAAGGACGCATCATCTACTGTGCCAAGTGGAGAGCTTTGGAAAGAACATAATCACAAAAAAGTTCACCGGATTCAAATAGATGAGAAGGATCGTTGTGCAGTACCAGCCATAACGTTTGCAACACTCCTGGGACAAAACGAGAAAGTCAAAACTGGCTAAGATGAAATGAAATATTTCACAATAACACAAAAATTAAATTTCATATGCTACTAGCATTGGCACAAAAGAGTTCACTGGATTCAAATGAGAAGGATCGTTGTACAATACCAGCCATAACATTTGCAACACTCCTGGGACAAAACGAGAAAGACACAACTGGCTCGGATAAAATGAAATATTTCACAATAACACAAAAATAGAATTTCATATGCTACTAGCATTGGCACAAAAGAGTTCACTGGATTCAAATGAGAAGGATCATTGTACAATACCAGTCATAACAGTTGCAACACTCCTGGGACAAAGCGGGAAAGTCAAAACAACCTGAATGAGTGTGGCCAAAAGTATACTCAAAGAGTGTAAGGGACGGCATATTGTCACACAATATTAACTAGAGCATTTTTAGGGAGGGAATAAGTTCTACATGCAAATATACACACACACACATACATATATGTATATATCCATACACATATGCACACGTATGAGCGTCACATGTGAGAATATACATGTACTTAATATTCGCATACAAATAATCAAAATCCATATGCATAATACAGATATGTCTTGATTGTTGTATGATGTAATGAAAGGATAAGATAATTTGCACTAAAAATTTATGACTTCTTTTTCGGTACGTACTGCAGCTTACACTTATTGTGTAGACGCAAGATAGCGAGCTATTTTACTTTTGAATTCTCTAAGTGTTTGAGGGGTTTTGATGCTCTGTGGGAGTTTATTCCACAGTAAGGCGCCTGATACTGACAGAGCTTTCTGCCCGATGTTAGATGAACGGTATTTGATTAAGACATCACGTCTCCTATTCGGCCTTAGGTTGGTGACGGTAGGGGAATGGAATTTCACTACTTCAGCGTTGCTATGAGGAAGATATAAAGAGGAGAATACGTACTTGGCTTTGTGCGCCAGAAACCTCTCCCGAATAGGAGCCCAGCCGAGCTTATCAGGAGAGGTGTTACGTGATCATTCTTTTTGAATTTACCTTTAAATACAACCTTAGCTGCAAAATTCATGCATTTTTGTAGATCTTTTTGGAGATGTTTCGGTATATCTCCCCATACCAGGCTGCAATAGTCAATACGTGATAAGGCCAAGGATTGGATGGCCAATAGTCTAGATTCTTCGTCAAGCATACTTTTTATACGATTAAAAAACATTAAAGTCCCGTGAATTGAGTTGCAGGTTTCATCAACGTGGGATTTGAAGGACATGTCTCTATCGAACCAAATACCTAAATTTTTTACTTTTTCTGATGGGTGAATTTTATCATTTCCAACAGTAAGAGTTAGATCCAGATTTCGAATATTTTTCATTGTCTCTTTTGACCCAAAAACTTGGCTTGAGACCGTTTAGATCATACCATGACTTGAGGCTGATCAATAGGGCTTCAGCTACATTTTTCGTCTGTGGTATTTCTGCTACAGAGCTTGTCATTGCAATTTGGAGACATCGAATGCATCAACTAGTTTCGTCAATTCAACCTAAATGTTGAATTTACCGAGAGAAATGTAAACAAAAAGATAAAGAGGGTAGGAGCTAAAGTTTTCTTCCACTTCAGCCCATTTGATGAGTCAGTGTTTCCAATGAGTCAGTTTCGTGCGTCCAAGTCACCCATGTGAGTCAAGGCTGCCAGGTGCGTCACTTGGTCTCACCGCCGCCGTAATTCAGGATTCATTCGAGTTGACGCGTCGTGTTGCACCCTCGAATTAAAGAGCGTTTCGTCACCAGATCTACACGCCTTCTGCCCAGCTCGTGCTGTAGCAGCGACGGCGTCCTTTGGCCTTGTGCTGTTCCTGGGAAAATATTTTGCAGGCTGGAATGATGATAGGTTTTTAGGGTAAAATTAAGCAGGCTTGGATGAAAAGATTTTATGGTGAAGTAATGGAGGCTCTGATGAAAAGAAGTTTTTAGGGTAAAATTATACGCAGGCTTGGATGAAAAGTTTTTAGGGTAATATGATGCAGGCTCTGATGAAAAGACGTTTTTACGGTAATATGATGCAGGCTCGGATGATTAGAAGTTTTTAGGGTAAATGTTTTGTAGGCGTGGGGTAAAAAAACAATTTTTCTTTTCTCCCATATGGCAAATAGGAGTAAAATTTATGGTTGATGGGCAAAAAGTAATATTATTAGGCAATAGAATGCAGGCAAAGGGTAAAAACGTATCTTTTAGAGAGGTTATTCCCTGCAACAGCGTGATTGAAGGGAACAGATGCTGAATAATTGAATTATAAGCGTTCACTATGCAGCAAGTAAGTTTTCTGTTTATTTTCTTTGTTTCTTTTTTATTTGTAGGTAATATGAACATGGGGTAAAAATTGTGTGTGCGCAGGTTAAAAATACGAGCATGTGGTAAAAATATCATAGACATGGTCAAATTACAAAAGAACAAGGATAAAAATAGCGCACACATGGGATAAAAATAACACGGACACAGAAAACTAAGCTCCGCTTACGGCGTTCCTTCCATCACTTGCGTAATTCACAGAGAGCTTTGTGATGGCTTCGATATGAACTGCGTCTAAACTTTCATGGTATTCATGTACGCAAACAATGCTACAAATCCTCTCAAAGAAGATTTAACCCTGTCTAACTTAGCTTGATAATAAAACCGCACACCACCGTGCCTCAACCTACCAAAACGAATATAAATTAATGGCCACCATGATGTCATAAAATAAATCCGTGATGTCAACAGGCCATAAAAAACTGTTAAGATACGCAAATAACTCGCAACATCATGCTGAGATATCACTCGCTGCATCGCATGCTCATCTCAAGATTTTCATTCCATAACAAACGCTATTGAGCGACGTCAATGAGACCATGAGGACGTTGTATCAGATCTGCGAGTATGCTCAAAATAACCTCAAGGCCTAAAAATAATCACATAAAATAGGGAGTATCCATGGCGTGATAACGCAGACACTCTCTCGGCTCACCTAGAAAAGGTTTCCGTGAATCCAAAAGAGCTGCACACGATCTCTCGTGACGTCAGCAGCTGTCATGTGACCCTGACCACCTGCCACTTGACCAGCACACACCTGCTCAGTTGAGGCCCTCGAGCTCGCCTTGTTGACGTCACACATGCGCGTCGTGCTGGTGTGTTGTGAGATTTGTTGATGCGCGTCGTGCTGGTGCTGTTGTGAGATTTGTTGATGCGCGTCGTGCTGGTGTGTTGTGAGATTTGTTGATGCGCGTCGTGCTGGTGCTGTTGTGAGATTTGTTGATGCGCGTCGTGCTGGTGTGTTGTGAGATTTGTTGATGCGCGTCGCGCTGGTGTGTTGTGAGATTTGTTGATGCGCGTCGTGCGGGTGCTGTTGTGAGATTTGTTGATGTTGCGCTTGTGTCGTGCTGGTGTGTTGTGATATTTTTTGAAGTCGCGCATGCGCAATGCTTCTGCACTTGAAATGAAAGATTCAAGATTTTAAAAATTTATCAAAAGCATTTGGTTTGTTACTGATGAGATGAAAACATTAATTCAATTTCGAACGATCAACAATATTAATATTGTGAACCCAATGAGGTAGGAGGCTGCTGTGACGGCAGATTACTTTCGGTGGCAACCAGTCGGGGGCAATAAGTATGAGCTCGAGCTGAGGACTTTTCTATGTATGGATCAAGTTGTTTTCTTGTAGATGGTCCACCACGAAAATTGACGCTCATCAAAAACAGTTGGTCGTGATCAGTTTAACGGAACGTCTGGTGTGCATGAATACCAGTAATTACATATGTTTACTGTTCTAAATGGACGACCGTGTGTGTACTTTCTATACTTGAATGTACGTTCGACTTGAATGTGCTTTGAAACCGATAAACTCAATTCAACTCTCGAAGTGAACGACGGAGCAAGAAAAACATGTCCTTGAAGAACTGTTAAATGCGTGAGAAAAACGTTGCTAATATTTTTTATCATTATTGTAGTGGACCAAAAGGTAAAAACTGCATCATCAGAAATTTATTTCTGATAGTCAACGTTTCGATGAACAGCCCTTGCAGTTGTTCATCGCTTTTTTTTCTGGCAGAGCTTCAATAGTTCCTTTTCATAATTCATTACTACTTCCGATCACTATGTTCATAGTTCACGTCTAGATCTCAAATCCCTTCAATGAATCTTTTTTAGTGAGCAGCTCTTGCTTGGGAAAGGATCCAATGGACTGAACTGATCAGATTACCAGACTTCACCATTGCCGTTTCAAAAGTCCCTCTTGAATCTAGAGGGATTTTATCTAGAATTTAGAGAAAGGAAATGCATGCAGTATCAATTAGAGTCTAGAGTCTAGATGCTCCGGCATGAATGATTATTTCAGAACACGCACTGCTCGTAAAGGTTGAATTCATCACGGTGTTTTTCCACAAACCAGGACTGCTAGACTGTTTTTGTTAGCTTCTTCATAAAATTTGACAATGAAGAGCTTCTGTGCAGGGTATACAGGCCGAGCCATGAAAACCCGAACTCTGATATTAACCATACTCTACATTCAATCGAATTATTTTTGAGCAGTTTCAGTTATTAGAAAGAAGAGTGAATCATTAAGACTTTGATTTCCATTTAATATCAAAGTTTGAGTTTTGTGGCCCACTCTGTACATAGACAGGGGTCCGGTTTCTGCAACTGCAGCAAAGCGTTGGTAGTAAGTATTTAAAGTTAATTAGCCATTTAGGCATAGATAAACAAGCATAGAGCGCTTGTAGTAATTTCAGTAGACATATAAAGTTAATAAATTATACAGGTATAGATGGACGAGTGCCTGTATAGTTATTTCAGTATCCATTTGAAGTTAATAAGCCGCTTGGAGACAGACAAATAAACGCTGGTTCTTTATGCACGCAATATAATTTAACAGCTGCTGACAAATGACTGTGGTTAAATGATGATCAGAGGTAAGGGGAAATAAGTTGTTCCTATTCTAGAAAGATGTTTCTTTATTGCTCTGAATTGTTCTAATATACTTTGTTGTGTGCACCTCCCGTCAAAAATGACGGCACTCAATAATGTTCAGAAATAGCATAGACAGTAAGAGTAAATGGTACTCGTACACACAGCCTGTGAAAAATGATGGAATTTGATATAATGTAATAATTCTGCTTGTTCCTTCCTTAGTTATGATCCTAACTTAGTCCGTCGGGTACGCTCGCAGTAATTAGATATAAGCAAATTAAGGGAACCAAAGACGATTGCGATATCTATGCTACAGCTTGATCATAATCTTTGACTCCTAAAGATTACATCCCTTACGTTAGGGATACTTTTGGATACGTAAGGCTAGGTAATAATGTAATAGATTAAGGTAGGACATGTAACGATAGTCTAGGATAGGTTAGACTAGGATATTAGAACATTAGGTTCAAATAGGTTAAGTTAAGATAGGTTAGGCTAGAATAGGTGGGGCTGAGATAGGATATGCTAGGTTAGTATAGGTTAGGTTAGGGTGGTTAGATTAGGATTGGTTATGTTGGGTTAGGATAAATTATCTTGGGTTAGAATAGGTTATGTTTGGCTAAGATGGGTTATGTCGGGTTAGGATGGGTTATTTTGGAATTATTTCACGGGTCCAGCTAGGTTTCCAATGATATTGACAGTGGAATTTCCTCAAATCCTGCTCTAGTTTTGATAATTTGAAAAATTTTTCCGGGTGTGGAAAACAAACAAATATTTCCATCCCAATAGAACCCGCGATTAAAATTTTCTTGTTCTTGTGCACTGGTGAAACTCATATCACAGATACGATCATTAAGCATCCTTACGAGCGTCACAGAGGGACGGTCCAACCAAGCAAGCAATAACTGTACATTTCTTTTTTTTCATCGAGAAGTTTTTGAAAAAAATTTACATCCATTTTCTCCCGATATGATGCATTTTTTGAAGGAAAAATTCAGTTTTACATTGCCGCAATTTTTTTTTACTTGTAAACAAAAGTAAGCGGATGCCAGGTTTTTATATCATTTGACTAATTGGAAATATTGCAAATAGGATATTACAGTATATATAAAGCAAATTACCATAGCGGGCATTTTTTTATTATAAAATAGTATTTATGACTTTGGCATTGAATAACTGAAAGCGTGTAGTGAGCGAATCTGGGATACCAGCTTCACTGCCTCTTGAATTTTCCTTCCATTTATTTTCCCTATGTAGACATCAAAGACAAACATGGCCGTCCAAGTAATGCCCGAGATCCCAATTCTATACAGAACCCGTGAGAAAGGGAAACCTATATCACAGATACTCTTATCAAGTTCATTCTGTTATTACTGTCGAAAGTTTTGATGATTATAGCCGGAAAAATTTTATGAAAATTCCTAGCGCCTATTATCATTATTAAGAATTGGATTGAAAATTATATAAAATAGCAGCATATGCACCTCATACTTAACAATAATCATGTGCAAGAAGGAAATTTTTCCTTCATATAAAAGAGCAACATAATTTAACGGATGTTCTCGTTAACGTAACACTACGTTTCTTATCACAATGCGGCCGCTAAAATCAGTAGCGTTGGGCAAGAACTCGCGCATGCCAGATGTGGGGAAGGCTTCATCATTTGCAACATTTAATTTTTTTCGCTGATTAAATAATTTAGTGTCTCAAACAGCTAATTTCACGTGAAGTAATTTTTGTTCGAACGCAAGATTTGATCTTTCTAACATATTCTTCAATATCTTGGAGTATTTTACAGCGTACGTTGGTTTAGATTTCAACAGTTTAACGTATGTTTATAGGTAAACGTTTCTGCAAGCTACAGTAACTGTAGTGTAACGCAGTTTTTCCATTAAGCTGATCAGTATACTAATTAAGATACTGGGTGCTGTTACCTACATCTAACTTACTTCTACAGCTGAATGATGCCTCCTGGTATCTACCATTGTCCAACGAGCGAGCTCCCACTTTTTACGAGCTCAGCAGGGTTGCCATTTAAACAGACATCAAAGACAAACGTTCTCGTCCAAGTAATGCCCGAAATTCGCATTCTATATACATAGAACCCGCGAGGAAGGACAACCCGTATCACTGATGCTCTAATCAAGAACATCTTGTCATTACAGTCGAATGTTTCGATGACTACAGCCGGAAAACTTTTATAAAAATACAAGGCGGCTATTATAATGATTGAGGATCAGATTAAACGCTGTGAAAAATAGTAATATATACTCCTCGTTTAATCAGAAGAGCTGTTCTGTTCAACCCTCTCAGCATGGAGCTCCACTTCGAAGACGTTGGAGTTAAAAACTTATCTGCATCCTCACCTTGAACTTTGGAGTTAAGTTCCGAGCTGCGTTTCCTCGTGTGCTGTGACATTCACACCCAGTCTTGCTTTTTCGTTGGCCACCTACGGTTTTGGCCGCCCTAGTATACATCGTCTCTGCAATATGGGAATAAAATCATTGATACTTGGACGAAAAAGTAAACTTATGTATATATCCATCAAATGCAGTTTACCAAAACAATCTTTTCAATCGAAATAATGCCAGTGATTTAACACGTTGGTTGCGATGTGAGCCGCCGGTGTATACGAAGAGAATTTTTAACAAACGTCGGCATCTACGGATGCTTTATTTCCAATTCAAGCCTGATACATCTCACCATGTACATTGGTTTTTCAAATGCCTTGTAACTAACACCAGGACGCCATGACGCTTTCCCCCGGTCAAGACCGGTACCCATTTCAGACACCTGGGTAGAGTGGGGTATTGTGCCTAGAATTTTTTCTCCCATACCCAACGGAGAAAATCGCCACCAGCGCCGGGACTCGAACCCTCGTTTCCCGCACAGAGTCAGGTCCGAAAGCCACACGGCTACGACGAGCTCATTTCTATAATGCTGCTGACTGACCAGCAGTCACAAACTCATTTTTAATAAATACTTAATTCAAGCTAAATGAAGGCACGATCCAGTTAATGATCGCTATTTTTAAAATTCATTACCACAGGTGACTTGAAATTTGAGTTGAATATTAAATTTCAGTTAACCCCATCATGAAGAGCGTGTTGAATTCTGTGTAAAACGTGGGACGATGGGAAACCCGTACCACAGATTCAGGCTAATTAACACGGGCACTACACATACATAGTTCACTAGTTCGTGAGGGTTTTGAAGTTAGTGATGAGACTGTTTAAAATGTTCTAATGGTAATCTTAGTGAACAGTTGGGGTGTGCTATTTTTAGAATTCTCAACGAAATTGTTTTTTGACAGTTCCACTATGCAGCGTGGACTCACGAAACGGTTGTTGTTGCTGGAACTGGAAAGAAACAAGATTTCAAGGGGTAAAAAGTGGTACCTTAAGGCTAAATGATAATAAATTAATTTACTCTTCAGTTCATTACAAATTTTTCAAACAGACCAGTCTTTCAGTTTATTACAAAAGAGAATGTAATTTTGTAAAATGGTCAACCTTAAACAATTTTCCATGAATTACCACTGTTGTGCAACATACTCGGGGCCAGAATTGCAAACAATTTACATCATCGTATTCATACCACCGGCAGCGCATGTTCTGTAAACTTGGTAACGTGCAGTTATTTCCGTCCAAAAAGTCTCGACTTGGAAATTAAAAAAAAAAATTGAAAGAACAGGACTAAAATAGAGCCGTTAAAATGACACTGTCTATGACAATCGCACACACTTATGCTCATCATAGTGGACCATTAAAATGATACCGCCTAGCACAATCGCACACGCCTATGGTCATCATAGTGGGCCATTTGATGGAGAGTCCGAATATTCTTGGCTCATTATACTCTCTTAACGTTGTATCACCACACGAAAGGTGGTTGTCGTTCAAAAAAAGTTCTTTTGTGGTGATTTTTTTCATGCGAGAGCTATTAGTGATAAACTATTGGCAGCCCGTAATGCAAAGTGATAAACTGTTGGCAGCCCGTAATGCAAAGTGATAAACTGTTGGCAGCCCGTAATGCAAAGTGATAAACTGTTGGCAGCCCGTAATGCAAAGTGATGAACTGTTGGCAGCCCNAAAGTGATAAACTGTTGGCAGCCCGTAATGCAAAGTGATAAACTGTTGGCAGCCCGTAATGCAAAGTGATAAACTGTTGGCAGCCCGTAATGCAAAGTGATAAACTGTTGGCAGCCCGTAATGCAAAGTGATACTTGTCACGACGCTAATGCGTTAATGAATACTGCCCCATTTTGAACACCATGTGTGAAGACCATATCATCTATAGGTGAACTTAATCCTAAATTTCAACAATAATGACAGAATAGAGTCAAACCTCGAACCCTACAATATCAATACCTCAACTTAAACCGGCGAGTGAAAATTAATCTGTCACCCCAATAACTCACAACTTGAATCATAGCATTAGCTGAATATCAACTCAATTTCTACCCGAACAAGTTGATACATGCACATCGTGACATCGTATAACATCCTCATGGATGAACTAGTAATAGTTCCAATAAAGTGGATACTTGAAAAAAAATCCAACGCCGAATATCTAAAAAATCTCTCAGCGCTTCCCAGAAAACAAACATCGGCATCTACGGATGCTTTATTTCTAATTCAAGCCTGATACATATCACCTTGTACATTGGTTTTTCAAATGCCTTATAACTAACACCAGGACGCCATGACGCTTTCCCCCGGTCAAGACCCATTCCCACGTGGCAGGGAGTTGCCTCGCGTGACTTGCGTTGTTGTGGCCTGCTGTGCTCTGTGTGTAGTGATCTGCAGCGTGACTGTCGCCAGCAGCATGACAGTCACCAGCAGCGTGACAGTCACCAGCGGCGTGACAGTCACCACAAGCGTGACAGTCGCCAGCAGCGTGACAGTCACCAGCAGCATGACAGTCACCAGCAGCGTGACAGTCACCAGCAGCGTGAAAGTCACCAGCGGCGTGACAGTCACCACAAGCGTGACAGTCGCCAGCAGCGTGACAGTCACCACAAGCGTGACAGTCGCCAGTAGCGTGACAGTCACCAGCAGCATGACAGTCACCAGCAGCGTGACAGTCACCAGCAGCGTGACAGTCACCAGCAGCGTGACAGTCACCAGCGGCGTGACAGTCACCACAAGCGTGACAGTCGCCAGCAGCGTGACAGTCACCAGCAGCATGACAGTCACCAGCAGCGTGACAGTCACCAGCAGCGTGGCAGTCACCAGCAGCATGACAGTCACCAGCAGCATGACAGTCACCACCAGCGTGACAGTCACCAGCGGCGTGACAGTCACCACAAGCGTGACAGTCGCCACCAGTGTGACAGTAGCCAGCAGCGTGACAGTCACCAGCAGCGTGACAGTCACCAGCAGCGTGACAGCCACCAGCAGCGAGACAGTCACCAGCAGCGTGACAGTCACCAGCAGCNGTCCCCAGCAGCATGGCAGTCACCAGCAGCATGGCAGTCACCAGCAGCATGACAGCCACCAGCAGCATGGCAGTCACCAGCACCATGACAGTCACCAGCAGCGTGACAGCCACCAGCAGCATGGCAGTCACCAGCACCATGACAGTCACCAGCAGCGTGGCAGTCACAAGCAACACAACTGTGGCCGCCCATCCAACATACCTTTCAAAAAATCGCGCAGTTTTCACCCAGATTATGCGTCATTTGCAAGTCAGCGGCGCATAAGCAGCAGTGTTGGCTTGTGAGCCCTCGATTGTTAACAAATGAGGTCGCTAAGAGGCGGAAGATAAGCTGCGGGAGGCCGAGTGCTCACCAAGAATGTGGTATTGTGTGCGACCAAAACCTATTGACTCACAACCTGTTCCACAAAGCCATTGTTTTGACTGGGAATGAGAAAGCAAGCTTGACTGAGAGGCAATTATTTTCTTCAGGACCGTGAATATGCATGCTGCCGCATTGTTTTGGTATTAAGCGATGTCTGTGGTGATGTGAATTGAGCCCTGTGCACAATGCGGCCTCGCTGACAACTCTGTCGTCGAGTCTGAGTACAATGTAGTGAGCTGCGCCCCAAATGAGCCGAGCGTATTTTGTTGTGGTGACAAATGCTGCTCTGGGAAATTGGGGCTTACTCTGAATCATGAATTACCTCGTGTTTTTGCATTGAATAATGTTGGGGGTAATGGATCTTGGGCATTAATTTTAGTTGTCTACTGCTGGCATAGCATAGCAGGTGTGCTTTTCTTACCAACTTCATCGAGTGAATGTTTCTTCATGCGTGCGTTGTTAACTAGACGTAGCTCTCAATGCACTAGGTCGATTCCTGAGTTGCAGAAGAAAACACATGTAGAAGACCGTAATAAATCTCCAACTGTCTTTTTTACGTAGTTTTACGCTTGAGATTAGAACCCTGTAGAACTAAAGCTGGATTTACAACTAACGCGTGTCGTTACGTTGGTATAGACGGAAGGGGAAGATCTTCAAACGCTGCATGCGGTTTTTTCATACGCTTACCAACTGATTACCTTTTGAAGCTGCTAAGTCGAATTTTATTTGAAAACGCATCAAATAGTCTTGAATTTAGTGAACCTTTGAAGAAGCTGATATACACGTTAATATTATGTTGCCAGTTATAGCGTGTGTTCCTGAATTTTTCCTCATGACACGTACTACTTTGTTATTTGACTTCCTGAGAAAAATGTGCAACTCTCTCAGTACTCACTTAGCTAGATTTTAATCATACGATTGAAGTTGTGCCAAAAATCCAGGGATATTTTGCCGCAACTCAAGAATAACACTTGTAAGCCTCTAAAAAATGTTGCTTCATTTTCTGCGAATGTTCCGTTTTGACAATCGCAGCAGTAAACCCAGGAGCCATAGTTTTTACGAATATACGTTGCTTTACATGTATAACCGAAAACGAAAGTTCTTTTTTCAGATTGGCTATGCAACGTGTTTTTTTCTAATCAAAACCTTCAAATTTCATTTTAGAAACTCAAACTAGAGAATCTCAGCCTGAAAAAACAGCACTTGTCTTACTCTGATCGAGAGATGAACTTTCATTACCGGGCATCCCGCTTCGATAACACAAATTGGTTAACAACACACCTTTAGACGTGCAGAATGATGTCACCATTGGACGGGGATATGAACTATGGGCAACGTAGCTTGAATTCCCGCAGTTTCTGGAAGACCCACACACCAGTGCACGACGATCACGAGGCACTGATTCTACCTTAAAAGCAACATGGTGTGGTCAGTGTCCTGCCCTGAGTGTCTACCGGACGTGAGATGTGTTGAACATGGCATGTCGTCCGCTCGCATTTGGTCATAAGCAACGCACTCAAACTTAAATGGCTAATTATATGGGAGCTTCTCGTTCCTTTAAAACGCACACTTGGATGACCAATTAGGTGGAATCTTCTCTTTCCTTTAAAGCGCAAATTTAAATGGTTATTTAGGTGGGATCTTCTCAACGCTTTGAAACACAAACTTAAACGACAAAATTAGAGACGTCGAGTGAGGAAGTTTGGAAGAAAGAATATCCAGTTTGCTGCGAAGTTTAGTAATTTTTACTCTTTGATAGTTTGTTGAAGTGAGCGCTGAAATAGATATATTGCTCGCTGTTTTCTATTCACAAAACAAATGTCGAAAGAAATTCAGAATTATCTAGAATTACTATTCAGAAATAATTTTTAACAATAGGCGCAACATACGGTCGAATTAGATGAAAACTGAAAGCCAGTAGACAATGTCAGTGAAAAAATTGGGAAGAAATTTCTAAATTGCCATAGTCAGCACCTCGTCTCCAGAAAGTTTAGTACAGTACTCTCTTGACGTCACGCATGTAATATCAGCCGCTGATTATATTATCTGCTTGTTGCTCTTACGAGCTTTCAACATAAGTGTTTATGAATTTTTACACTTCAGGTTCAAGTGCCGTGAAGTATAAGCTCAGTGTCCTGAGGATTAGAGTTACGTCTTTCTATTTATAGCATCAAATATAAACAATTCTTGCCGGACGCAGAATACTTGTATCCTGTTCCGCAGCTTAGGAAATACCGCAGCTTGCGTCACGCTCACTCATGAAGCTTGTAACTTTTAAACGCTAGGAAAATAGCTGCTTCTTCGTAAATAAATATTCCCAGCGTGGTATCTCCACCTGAGATGGGTAGCCAGTATACGAGCTGTGCTATTATTGGATCAGTAACTCATGCTCTCAGGAACGCAAGTTTAAAGAGCACGAGGGCTTCCCTAAGTGTGCCGCCACTTGTAAAACAACCGATGCCAATTTTCCTACAAAACGAATTTCAGGTCAAACGCTTACCTGACTCTGGGTTATTGGTTGTAAGTAGATACGCTATAAAAATCCCGTAAATGTGTACCTTATTTTGTTGATGCAGTTGGGTTGTCCAGGTCTGCGTTGAAAACTTCGAAATTTTCCTGTGATGAACGTAGAGAGAGAGAGAGAGAGAGAGAGAGAGAGGGAGAGAGAGAGAGAGACTGATGGCACGTATTTCATTTTCCAGAGGACAAGTTCTTGCACCACTAACTAGAGCTCCCTCTAGACATTATTCAATCCTAAAATGAGTTACCAATTCGAAACGAGGAAAATGTTTTCCTGAACTGTGAAGAAAAGAGAATTATTTGAAACTCGGAGAAGTAAATAATATATTTATATGACGCAGCAGACGCAAAAAAATTATCTTGATACTAGCGGGATCAAAAAGAACTGTAGGTTGGACTCTCTGATATTGGCCTATAGTCCTGCGTGGAGGCCGGAAAAAACGCCTTGAAAATACCTGTTGGAGATTTTAAATTAAAATGCTGATTTATGTTCACAAAATATGGCACAAATGAACTATCTAAATAAGAGTGATAGAGTTCGTAAGCCCATGCGAGTAGGGAGATATGATTTGTACTCATTTGGAGGGAAAAACACAAAAATAAAAATTCCCTAATCTCAAAACGGATTGGTGAAAATTGTGCCTTTCGTAAAAAACGGGGAATTATGACTCTTTATTCAATGTTCTTCAATCTTTTGTTTCTAGTGTGAATATATGTTTCACAGAATGTACGTGAAACGAATAACCACTAAAAATAAAAAGTCTGGAAAATCCTGGTCCACGAGACATAAGCTTCGATTCTTATCACCATGTGAGCACTATTTAAGCAGGGCTCAGTTGTCCGAAGGTCTGCCGCGCACACAACTGCGTAGAAGTTTGAACTTTGTGCTAGACTAGTTTACACGGTCCGTCACGACTGACGGATTCCAATATTTTCCTTGAATAAATTTTCCAAATGGAGAGGACAAACAAAAATACCCATCCTAATAGAACCCGCAATAAAAATATTCCTGCACTTGTGCACTGGTGAAACTTGTATCTCAGAACTCGGTCATTGCGCATCCTTGTGAGCGTGACAAAGAGACGGAGGAAGCGAACACCAAACAAATATAAAATAAATAAACGAACCAAGGGTATAATTAAGTAAGACTGCGACTCTTGCTCCCATTTTAAAAGTATCGTTGGAATCTTGTAAACGCATGCACTGCCTCAGAATAGCTCATTTCTCAGCTAGTCAAACGTTTAACTCTATTATTAGACAAAAATTGAGAAATACATCTCAGTCTAGCGCTTTCATTTGAAGATCTGGTGCAGAGGCCGGCAGGTGCTGGGTGCTTTTAATGTTCAAGCTCCCCTTTGGCAGACACAACGGGTCTTTTCCAGATAAGCCTCATCACTAATGCAACACTTAAGTTCACCCACTTTTAACTTTCGAAATAGGGCACCTATCGACTGCAAATTACTCTCAAACGAAAGATTGAACGTTTTTTCTTTCCGTACCATAGGCGGTACTGAAACATTTTTCTGTGAACTACATAAATTTATGGATATACGTATAAATAAATATCTCGATATGATTTGAAGTTGATAGGTACATTATTTCGAAAGTTACAAGTGGGTGAACTTATGTTGCATCAGTGGCAGCGCTTATCTGGATAAGAACCAACACAACTATTGTATTTATGTGAATTTGCGCTCCCAGTAGGAAGTTGTGAGGTCTCGAGCTTATGGCTAGATAGGTCTTACTTTTTTATAAAGAATTAGTATTTTAAATTGTTACGAATTATCTCTTTCCTTTTCACCGCTGCATTTTTTCAGCACCTATTCCTTTTTTCTATAACCTTCATCATGCTTGATAGGCTTCATTCTTAAAAGTGTGTTTTCATGCGCTTGTGATCTTGTGTGCGAATACACCTTGTACATAGATACCCCATTCTCTTAATTCAATGCTAAATGGTACCTTCCTGTACTGAGAAGATGTTTGTTGTGGTGAGGCTGGCTTGACCAAACTAAAAATCTAATCTAATTTTATGCCCAAGCTTCATTTGAAAAAAAACTTGAGGTACGTAGGATAGCAAAGTCGACTTAGAAGTACTTATGTTGCCAGCTGATCTGTTATGACAAATAAAATTGGTTGAAAATCCGGCCTCTGAAGTCAGAAGCTGACCAAGTTCGAGCCAAGCGGAAGTTAGACTGACATTAAATATTGTACGTGTCAATTTTTTCGGGTCACACACAAATCAGTTGACGAGGGCAGTTTGTTGTCAAAAATTGCATGCGTGACACGATAAAAATGTTACAATAAGCTTGCCATGTTCCCAGAATATCAGGAAGGTTTTTCCTGACCGAACCTCACTTAAACAGAAATTGAAAGAAGCAAGTTCTATGAAACCCATTTTCAACAGAAAGCTTACCGATACGCGTTACTGTCATAAGTTCTCTAGCATGACATGATAAAAGCAAACCCTCAAATCTTTCTTAACAAAAGCCCTCTTTGTTTTGTTCGCTTTCAAATTTCGCACTAAAATAACGCGAAGTATCACACTACGGAAACAACGCAGAATTATTTATCACCAAAAAGTGTTGCGGATCGTGGCCCGCGCAGAGAGATAACCTCGTGCCTGCTGTGTGTGGTACAAGTGGGGGAGTGCAGGAAGCGGGGGTCGAGGGAACATGGGTTACATTGTATGCATATTTGTGTGGGTGAGTGGCCTAGATCGAAGGTGCTCTCCCCTCATCAAAATAAAAAGCTTCTCTTGGGGGAGTGTTGGAAGGGGGTGATGAGGGAGGATTGGGGAAGGGGGTTAGGGGAGATGAGGGAGGATTAGGGAAAGGGGTGAGGGAAGAGGAGGGGGATTGGGGAAAGGGGTGAGGAG
>JACJUY010012310.1:5891-20369 GCA_014220935.1 Platorchestia sp. MABIK | reverse complement strand
CGGGTAATGTTTTTAATGGATTTAAGGGTTTTAATGATTTCAATAAGTGATAAAAAATTATGAACATGTATGTGTTCTTAGAATCGACTTCCCCTATTACGAAATTTATAATTTGTGAATTTTCGGCTCTTGTGGACCCTAAGAGTCCACTACAAGACCTACAAACTTGAAATTAGTCTCAAATAAACGCTAACACTTTTCTCTTGCCTGTTGATAAATTCACAATTTTTTTTCTGTCCGGAAGGGATCGGTAGAGTTCCCATTACGTCTCATCCTCCTTCTCTCAGAGATGGGCTTATTTTTATAGCCACAAAAATAATACGAAATTCAGTAAATTAAATATTTTTAAAACAAACGCCGGGATGAGGGGAGTTTCTCTGTTTGTGGATGCTCGTTTAATCTCAAAGCAGAAGTCCAGCCGATGAATGTCTTCACAGAGAGCCCATGGCATATTCATGAAGCAGTATTTTCTCACTTTACAGTATCTTATGGGGCTAAATTCGGATCCTGTATTATTCATTTTTTCAAATCAAGGATATTTCCCCAATTTGAAGAAGAGCTGTGTGAACTAGCTAGAAGCCCCGATGTAAACCTGAATTTGGATTTCACAGGCGATTTCATCAGAGGTCCTGAGAGCGAAAATTACTAATATCACGCTCTTTTATACCAACGTGAGAGAGGTGCTCCACCATTAACTGCCATCTCTATGTTGTCAAAACTGAATTCAGCTCAAAGTATCGAAAGCTTGCTGACTAGGCTCTTGCACAACCATCGAAAAGTAAATGGGAAAGAGCTGACGCCGAAGTGCATAGTAATTCACCACAATTTTGCTCATTTTGTGGTACGTCGTAGCCGTGTGGTTAAAGAACCCGCCCTTCCGTGAAGATGTCGAGGGTTCGAATCCCGGTGCTGTGTGGCGCCTTTTTCCGTTGGGTATAGAGGAAAAACTCAAAACACAATATCCCACTCTACTCAGGTGTCTGAAATGGGTATCGGTCTTCACCGGGAGAAATCGTCATGGCGTCCTGGCTTTAGTTATAAGGCATTTGAAAAACCAATGTACAAGGTGATGTATATCAGGCTTGATTGTAAATACAGCATCCTTAGATACTGATGTTTGTTTGTTTATTTACGCGTTATTGTAGCTGCATTTCAATTTGGGGATCTGCCTCCTACCTCGACAAGCTGTGGATGTCTCCTGGAGTGTTACAACTAAACTGCATAAATTAAACATTGTGGAGAGCCCATTTCATAATGAGTGTTTTACAAAAGTGCAAGAAATTTCATCCGCATATGAAACATAAAGAGTAAAAACCATAGTATAATTAAACAATACTTCACCGATATGACAGAAGCCTCCTCTAGAGATGAACAATTCACAGTGTTTTGATACCGGGCTAAAATTTTATCGAGCCGTTTCCTTGGAGAGGAAATATAACCTTTCATCGACCGTGATAGCTGCATTGGTAGTTATTGTGACAGTTTTGAGTCGATGGACAAATTAGTGGTTAAAGATGCAGGAAGATATTGTGACAAATGTGCAGTAGATCAAAAATTCCTGGCTGTGGCTGAAACATAAGAAATCACCTTGCAGATGAAGGAACAATAGATAACCTGACAATGATCCATTTTATAGATTACTGATGCGCTAAGCACCACATTCATTGCCAAGGCTGAGCAAACCTGACGAGGTCTGTGAGAAATGCCTTTAGAGGCATAAATTAGTAAATTAGTAAGGGAATGATGCCATAGGTAAAAAAAGGAATTAGCGAACCCCTCACCCTAAATTTTGTTAATGGCACTTAGGCTTCGAAGAATTGGTCCCATCGAAGATTTCTTTAGTAGGCAGGGAGAGGCCGGGCAGATGACTCTCCCATATGACGTCCAGCGAGCAAGTCCCGCCGTCACAGCCCTCACCGCCGAGCTCCGTTGGCCGACGCTCGCTCGTTTTGAATGGCGCATGCGCACCGAACAAAATCGTGGCCTAGCGATGTTTTACACGCAAGGTTTATGCCCGTTGCCGAGTGTATTGGTGTTCGTTCTTAAAATTTAATTATTGAAAATATAAATTAGACAGAAAAATGAGAAGTCATGGGTTTTTCCCCTTGAATACTTAAAAGGAAAATAACGTAATACATCCAATACGGACGAACCTCCACAAACACATTCAATTCACCAAGTATGATGAAACACAAACTCATTCCCTGCACGTCATTCACGCCGCTCTGGTGTGGAGAGCAAGGTGGAACGGAGACAAATGGATTTGCGGAGAAAAAAACATTTTATTTCCAATAAAGTATAATATGAAATGTTGATATATTGGTTTTTAAAACACCTTGACATTAACATCCTTAACTGATAATAACACATTGGTATCGTAATACCCGTGTAAAATATTGAATCAAAAAATGATTGACAGAAATGCACAACAAAAATGAGTTCCTTTCCTTGCCTAATCTGATTTTGACAGTGCATTTATATATAAGTTACTAAGAAAACACAGTCCTCGTAACGCTTAGTAGAAAATGTGTTCGTTTGTGCGCATTTAAATTGAAATAAAAGCAAAAATCGCGTTCAGAGACCTTAACATAGGGACCCTTAATTGCCATTCAAACATGGTTATCGTCATACCCATGATAATTGTCGAAACATGATTCGGAGAAAACCACGAAAAAAATGCGTTCCTTTTCTTCGCGGTAGTCGGATTTTGGTAATGTATTTGAAATATAAGTGATTAAGAAAAGCATAATTCATGTGACGCATTGCTGGAAACCCTCTCGTTAGTGCGTACTCGTATTGAATTATGAGCTTAAGAACATAGGAACTAGTGATACGAGTGTGAGGGATTGATGTTGGAAGTAAAATGGGCCGATTTTATTTATTTTGCGTCTAGAACTATGAGGTAGACAGTCGGGATTTGTGACAATTTTTCACACGGACGCATCATCTAGTATGCCAAGTGGTGAGCTCGGAAAGAACATAATATTCACTATAACAAAAAAAAATTCATTATGATATTCCTTACGCTAATAGTGCTGGCGCAAAGAGTTCATCGGAGTCAAAGACATGAAAAAGATTGTTGTACAATGCTAGCCGTGACATTTTCAACATAGGTGGAATAGTACAAAATGTTAACTACCCAAAATAGTGTTGTCATAATGTATTCACGAGAGTAAGAAAGTAAGAAGAGTTACCGCGCAAAACTAACAAGAGCAATTTAAGACCAGAATGAGAAGATTAAAAAATGATGTTCTTCAAGTTATGACATTCTTTGAAACCTTGGCCTTTTTGAAATGTTTTAATAAAACGAAAAAAAAAGAAAAAAGATGCCAAAATACACTCACATTAACATCCTTTCTTCGCGGTAGTTAATTTGGTTTTAAAAAGGCAAATAAATATAAGTAACTAAGATAACAAATCTCTGTGGCGCATAGTTTAAAATACTCTTATTAGGGTTCGCAAATATTGGATCATGAGTCCATAACATTTGCAGCATAGTTGGAGCAATACGATAAGTTAGCTACCGAAAATGATTTCGTCTGAATGCACTCACAAGCGCAGGAAAGTAAAAATTGCCAATGAATTACGTCGCACGTTCAAATGTCTTAATATGAGCGAAAAATACTTTCAAATTTCTTGAAATTTAGACCAAGACTTGATATCTACACATGGGGACCGTAAGACTTATACCGGTTAATATTTTAAGCAAATGGTTGGGGGAAAAGCACGTTTGAAATGCATTTCCTTTCGGAGCGTTGGCCTGATTTTAACAATGCATTTTATTACAAGTGGTCAAGAAAACATTGTGCATGTCATGCATTGTTAAAAACACTCTTTTTAGTGCACTCCCAAATTGAAATTTGAGCTTGCGAACATAGGGACTAGTGAAATGAGGGATTATGGTTGAAAGTAAAACGGGTAGATCCAAATTAATTTGCATCTTAGACTGTGAGGTTGACATTAGAGGTAATTTTACATTGTTTCGAATCAACTAGGAAGCTAAATAACTAGCTCGGATAAAATGAAATATTTTACAATAATGCAAATATTATATTTCAAATGCTACTAGCATTGGCACAAAAAGGTTTACCGGATTCAAATAGATGAGTAGGATCGTTGTACAATGCCAACCAAAACATTTGCAACACTCCTGGGACAAAACGAGAAAGTCAAAACAACATAAAATAGTGTGGCCATAGTATACTCACATTGTCACACAATATTAGCTAGAGCATTTTAGGAGGGGAATATATTCTACATATATATATACACACGCACTCACACATATGTATATATCCATACATATATATACACATATACATACGAGCGTCACATGTGAGTACATACATGTACCTAATATTCGCATACAAGCAATCATATTGCATTTGCATCATACAAATTTGTCTTGATTGTTGTATGATGTACCGAAAGATAAGATAATTAGCACTAAAAATTTCTCACTTCTTTTCCAGTACGTACTGCAGTTCACACTTATTGTGTAGACGCAAGATAGAGAGCTATTTCAGTTTTGAATCCTCTAATTGTTTGAGGGGTTTTGATGCTCTCGGGAAATTTGTTCCACAGTAAGGCGCCTGATACTGACAGAGCTTTCTGCCCAATATTAGAGGTGAGTGAGCGTACGAACCTTATTTTTTCACAGGATGTACCCGACATCTTACCCTTCCTATAGCTGCTAAAATCAATATCTCTAAAAAATTCGACATTCTGGGGGTACTCTTGCCTTAAGACATCACGTCTCCTATTCGGCTTTAGGTGGGTGACGGTAGGGAAATTGAATTTCACTATTTCAGTATTGCAATGACGAAGATATAAAGAGGAGAATACGTTTTGGGCTTTGTGCACCAGAAACCTTTCCTGAATAGGGGTCCAGCCGAGCTTATTCAGTAAAGGTGTTAAGTGATCATTCTTTTTGAATTTACCGTTGCATACAACCTTTGCTGCAAAATGTTGAAATCTTTATTGTAGCACCTTGAATGTATATGTGTATTATACTAATATACTAATAATGTTAGTGTTCTTGTGTTAGAATGTGTTTAAACAGTACTCTGCTCTAAGAACTGAGCTCATGGTTCTCATAGAACTGAACTCATGGTTCTCATGCTTTGCTGGAGCCCACTCCACCGCTATCCTTCGTGATGTAAACTTACTGTTGTCCTGCTGTGTGTTACTGAAAATTCAAAGATCCTAAAGAGTCTCGATCACTTACCCTAACCTAAATTTAGCAGGTTATGGGCCCAGTCAATCTTTCGAAGAAACATTTTCAGTAAGGTTATCCCAAGTCCCGAAGCGAAAAACCGCCCGGGACAGTGAGAACAGACGTTGGTGATCTGTCAGTGAGTGTGAGACAGAAACAGTGAAAAAAGAAAGAAACATGATAGGCTCCGTAAGTGAAAGTGCTAAGAACTGCCTCACGGCTCTTAATGATAAAAACTATCCTACGTGGAAGCTGCAAGTGAAAATGCAGTTAATGAAGGAAAAGTTGTGGAACTTGGTTCAAGGAACGGAAACCATCCCACAGACTACGGACGAGACTGCTCGAAGGAAATTTGAAGAAAGAAGAGACAGCGCGCTAGCTAAAATTGTGCTTAGTGTTGCAACGAGTCAACTGTATTTGTTGGGTGACCCAACTGACCCTGTGCAAATGTGGTACAAAATTGAAGATACATTCCAAAAAAAAAATTGGTCTAACAAGTTCAGACAAAGCAAAAGACTCTAAAACATGAAGCTAAAAGAAGACCAAGACTTACAAACTCATCTCAAAGCATTTGTCGAAATACATGAGTCCTTGAGTGTGATAGATGACGCTGTAGATGAAGAAAGCCGTGTTATAATCATGCTGTCATCGCTTACCGACTACTTTCCTACACTGGTGACTAGTCTGGAAGCTCACGAAAAACTACCGTCATGGGAAATGGTGACAGAGTGCCTTCTGAATGAAGAAACTAAACTGAAAAACCAAAGTGCTTCAGACTTCAGTGAAAAATCCCTTGTGAGCTCCAAATTGAAAAACTCAAGATGCTACGAATGCGGAAAAAGTGGACACCTCCGCGCCAAGTGCTGAATCTATCAAGAAAAATTGAAGAAAGAAGATGGGAAAAACATCTTGAATCATAGAGAAGACCAGAAAGATTTTGGAGCAGGTAATACCAACTATATCAGTGCATTATCTGTGAAAAATGTCAATAATTGTTGGGTTATTGATTCTGGAGCAACTGCACACATGTGTAACAATAGGAATGATATTTCTTGTATTGTCGCAAATCCAGCCATCGCTCGTTGCTGAAGTCCTGTGCAAGACAGCCAATACCTTGCACAATAAAGGACAAAGGCTTTTATTAATTTAACCAAGCCTAAAAGGCAATTACGCTGGCAATTTTTGACAAAGCGGAGCAATGGCGGGGGTGCTTCACTTCCTTGGCGACTAATATCAGCGAACTTAACTAAATCGTTCGTTTCATCTTCTTGCTCGAGTCCGAAGCCACAGCAACGGTTTCGAGCAAACTATGGAGGTGGCCGCAGCCTGTTGCCACCTCAGTTTCAACCCGGTCGTCTCCGCGAGTGCATCTAACTGGTGCTATGCGGGTTCTGGCCTCAACCGACCCCTGCATCCGGGACTTAGTGTCCTTGATAGCCGGCTTAATTGGAGACGAATTCGCCTGAATGTTATCTTCGAAGATCTTCAGGTGAGCCTCCTTTCCTTCGTTACGCTTGTCATTCAAATTGCCTTAAAATTACAGCGTTCCCTGACCCCACTATGGGTGTTAGGTAAGTCTATGTCTTCAGTGTCCGTTAATTCGGAAAGTTACGCCGCACGGTCGGGTGGCGGGACAAAACTGATTTCACGCGGACGCCCTTCTCACCAGGCAAGAACAGATGTAGAACATCACAATGAAACGGTCGGTCCCCTGGTGTACGTGAAACCCAGGAGACTTTCTCCAGAAAAGCTGGAAGCAGCTCGGGACGAGTTCAAAATGATGCTAAATCAGGGCATCATCAGACCATCAAAGAGCGCCTGGGCATTTCCCATGCATATGGTCTCTAATTCATCCAAACCCGTGGTTTGGAGAATATGCGGGGACAACAGGCGACTAAACGCAACGAAGCCCGATCGTTACCCAATTCCGCACTGCCAAGACTTCCACTATAAGCTGCATAAGAAAATCATATTTTCAAAAATTGATTTCGTGGGGACACACCATCAGATACCGGTGAAAGCTGAAAACGTTAAAAAACGGTCACCACTCCGTTCGGCTTGTTCGAGTGCACCGTTATGTTCTTTTGAGCTCCGGAATGCTGCTCAAACATTCCAGCGCTACATCGACGCAATCACCAGAGACATGGACTTCGTCACCGCATATATAGACAACATGCTAAGATCATCTACGTCCGTCGAGGAGCATAAGGATCATTTAAGGCAACTTTTCCGTCGTCTGCAAGAGGAAGGACTGCAAGTACACTCAACAAAATGCGTTTTCAGAGTGACCGAACTGGATTTCCTCGGTCATAGAGTATCAGCTCGGGGGATCTCGCCGCTTCCACAGAAAATCGAAACCATCTGCAATTTCCCACGACCGTCGACAATCAAAAAATTACGACAGTTTCAGCTTTCAGGGGATAGTCAATTACTATAATCGATTCCTTCCAGCTGCGGCAGAAAAAAATGCGATCCCTCACTGAGCTAACAAAAGGCTATTCACAGAACTCAAAAAAACATCAATTGGACTCCTGAACATGACACAGCTTTCGAAAAATTGAAAAATGAGATCTTCCATCTCACCATGTTGACGCCCTCAGCCCCAGAAGGTAAGACGATCTTAGTTACAGACGCCTCGTCCAACGCAGTGGGGGCTGTTTTACAACAGGAAATTGAAGAAGTGCAACTACCAGTAGCCTTCTTTCAAAAAATTTGGATGACACGCAACGCAACTATAGCACGTATACGACCGAGAGTTAATTGCTATCTTCTTAGCAGTTAAACACTTTGAGCATTTTTTGGAGGGCCGACGTTTTGAAATAAGGATATATCATCGACCACTCTGCTTTGCTCTTCAAAAATCAACGGAGGGCAGCAACCCCCGCGTAGCCAGACAGCTGTCGTATCTCTCTCAGTTTGACTGTGAGATCACTCATATCAGTGGCACCATCAATACGATAGCGGATGCACTCTCGCGTCTGGAATCTGCAATTCTCCCAAAAAAAACCTTCAATCAACTACGAATAGATAATAAAGGAGCAGAACGAAGATCAAGAATTGAAAGAGCTCCTGCATCCAGCTTCAAAGAGTGCCCTGAAGATACGACCTATCAATATCAAGATACGACCTTTCAATATCAAGATACGACCATCAGAAAAATGCCTCTTTGGTGCGACGTGTCCACCGGCCATAAGAGGCCGTGCATTCTTAAAAATTGCCGAAAAACAATCCTCATGCATTTTCATGGAGCCTGTCATCCAGGTATTCAAGCAATGCATGACCTCCTGAGACAACGAGTAGTTTGGCCCGGCATCAACAAAGACGTCAGAAAGTGGACACGTGAGTGTATCCCGTGTCAATCGAGCAAGGTTACGACGCACGTCAGAAGTCCGCTTGGAAAAATACCAGTTCCAAATGAAAGATTCCAGACCATCCACACAGACATCGTCGGACCCCTGCCCCTATCGGACCCCTGCTCGGAATTGTCGGTATCTGTTTACGTGCATTGATCGTTTCACAAGGTGGTGTACGGCTACACCGATGACGGAGTGTACGGCAAAAACATCGGCCCGCGATTTTCTGCAGGGATGGGTGTCTGCGTTTGGAATCCTGTCGACGGTCATTACGGATCAAGGTGCACAATTTGAATCAACACTTTGGAAGAATCTCTTAGCAGCTTTGGGCACGACACGACACCGGACTACAGCCTATCATCCACAAAGCAACGGCTTGGTGGAAAGGCTACATCGACAACTGAAAAAAGCATTGAAAGCCACCGTAACGGACGCGAACTGAGTGGACGCCTTGCCCCTCATACTTGTAACCATCAGAGCAACGTCACACTCAGATACCAATATTTCACCTGCTGAAATGGTGAACGGGCAAACGGTACGTCCTCACCGGAGAGCCACCTGCAATAAAGAACGAAACTTTACCAGCAGTCGAATTCCTGCAAAGGCTACAAGAGACAATGGCGCGGTTACAGCCAGTACTTCCAAGACAGCGGGCTCCGACAAATGTCCACGTCCCAAACGCTATGCAAACGGCAACTATCATTTTCGGTAAACATGGAGGGGTCGGAAAACTTATGCAGATACCATACGACAGCCCTTTTCATGTTCTACAAAGGACTCCGAAGTGCTTCACTGTAGACAAATGAGGAAAACCTGCCAATATGGCACTTGACAGGGTGAAAGCAGCTCACCTACCCGAGACTAGCGAGTCCGCTTTCCTGCAGAAGAAACACAACAAACAGAGCAGACCAACTCCAACACAACAGCCCATGACTGCATGGCGGAAAACACCTATGAAAACAACTCCAGCCCTTGTGACTCCTTCACAACGAACCGTAGCAAAATATGGTAGAAAAATCAACTCCCCACTGAGACATTCGGAAACTTGACAACAACGGGGGGGGGACAAACAAAAAAACGAAACACACATCGGCATCTAAGGATACTTTATTTCCAATTCAATCCTGATACATATCGCCTTCTAAATTGGTTTTTCAAATGCCTTATAATTGGCAGGACGCCATGACGCTTTCCCCCGGTCAAGACCGGAACCCATTTCAGACACATGGGTAGAGTGGGGTATTGTGCTTCAAATTTTTTCCTCTTATACCCAACGGAGAAAATCGCCACTCAGCTCAAGGATTCGAACCCTCGATGCCTTCACGGAAGGGCAGATCCTTAAACCACACTGCTGTGACGAGCACGCCGATGACGAGCAACGGCGGGCTTCGAGACACCACCTAACCACTAACCAATGGGGATGCGCGCTCAGGGCGTTACCGCTCTCACCAGGCCCTATGTAACGGGGTGCAGTAGAAGCTCGGCTAGTCTTCTCACCGCGGCTCCGATCTTCACATCACGCACCGAAGACGCTCCGCCAGCTACAGCCTCAACTGCCTCTACCGCCGCTTCGCACTCCATGGTCACTCTACCGCCATCCGTGCTGCCACTCCACATCGCCTGGCGGTCCTCCAAGACGTATCTTGGTGCATTACTTCCTGACAGCAATATTTTCCTCGAGTGCCATTACTGTCGGCAATATTCCCAATAGAACGGCATTTATTCCAGTTGTGTTTTATTACCCTGTGGTGTTCGTTAGTACCTCTGGCACTAACTTCGGGCATTGGTATTTAATGTCCTTAGATATTCCTAGTCTGCCCGGAGTGTAAAGTAGCCTGAGGGAGGACACCACAACTTTCTCCGAAGTGGGGTGCAACCCATCCTTTTCAATTGACGAACATCGTGGACTGCATTCTTACGTAGACGAATCGTAAATAAAAATACCATGGCTGCTACTCTGAAAGTCAACATTGTTAAAATTATTTATTGCTGTCGGATTTTAAAAGGTAAGTTTTTTAACTATACAGATGAATTACCTTCCCGCATGCGCCGCTCTCTTGCATGTGAGTTTCGTTGTGCATAATGGGCATCTAGTTATGTAGGCTCGACCTGCGAAATTTTGGGCGTCAGAGTAGCGAAACATGCTGGACGGAGCAGCCGAACTTGAGGGATTCTTGCTCATCCCCCTCACTCTTCGGTGCGCCTCCATGTCGAACAATGCGGATCCAGTTTACAGTGCAGTTATTTTAGCATTTTAGCTCCAGCCAGCCATCAGAATGATTCAAGAATTTTAGAGTCCTAATACATTTTCAAACTTAAGCCACCTATTAACTAAACTAATAGTGCCCACC
This sequence comes from Platorchestia sp. MABIK, assembly GCA_014220935.1. NCBI lineage: Eukaryota > Metazoa > Arthropoda > Malacostraca > Amphipoda > Talitridae > Platorchestia > Platorchestia sp. MABIK. Next base: position 9,450 of record JACJUY010012310.1, on the reverse strand, counting down.
CTTTGTATACAGTTTCCTCTTGATTTTAGATGTATTTTTTAACCTCCGTGTTTATTTCACGTATATTTCGATCTATTCATCTTGGTTTTATTATTTTCAGAAAGTTTGTACTGATGATGAGACTGGTGCTCGAAACGTTTGCCTTTTAAAATCCGACAACAACAAATCATTTCAACAATGTTGACTTTGAGAGTAGCAGCCTTGGTATTTTTATTTTCGATCCTTTTCAATTTGGTTCCCTAGGTAGGAAACCTACCACACACCCCAATACCACATTTCTCTAGTCTTATCTTTAGGCCTGCCTCTTGTACACTGTTTAGACAGGACTTGATAGAGACGCTTGGAGTGTTCTTGCTCATTAGAAGCACTCACTAGAACGTCGTCCATGAAGCAGAAAAGCTTGGAAGGGATTGTATTGATCCCTCCATTGCCCGTTTAAAACTCCCATGGGCAGAAGCAATGCCAAAAACTCAGTCTATTGTAGGCAAACATACCTCTGTGGGTTTTGATGACTGTCAACACTTTGGATTTCTCATCCAGGGGCAACTGAGCATAAGCCTTAGACATTTGTAGCTTAGAGTAAACAACTCTTCCTGTTAACCTGCTAAATAGGTCTTCAAACTTAGGAATAGAATAAGTATCTAATCTAGCGGACCACAGATGCAGATGCTCTGATCTGACATAAGCACTGGTACGATGGCTGCTGCCGATCTAGAGTACTACACAGGAATGAGAATACCTTTCTGCACTAATCTATGTAGTTCTGCCTCCACCTTACGCCTTAGTGAGTAGGGAACTGCTCTAGCCTTGCAAAACTTTGGGGAGACAGTATGGTCAACCTCAATTTTGAAAGTTTTTCCCTTAAAGCACACAAGACCTGGTTTGAACAGGTTGGGGAATTCCTGTACTAGCCCTTCTCGTTGAGTAGAAAGCTTATGCACGCTGCCTGCTACTACAGTTAACCCGAGGGAATCAATTAGGTCTCTACCTAGCAATGCTGGCCCTTCCCTTCCTACACCTAGCCCCACCAAATGTTTTGAGTTTAATATCAAAAAGTCTAAACTCTGGTCTTGCCAAGGTAGGACACCTGTTGTAGGCAGTTTTTGAAATTATTGTGTCTACATCTATCTCCAGTGGAATGTCATTTAGAAAAATTTTAGTTTTTATTGGAGGTTTACATTCCTCTGCCACAGAAAACACATCCCATAGCAACCATGATTAGTAGCTGGGTAGTCTGCACTGGTTGCATTGGCAGTTTTATTAGCGTCAGGGTGATGTTCCCTCCCCCTTTTTCATGCATAGAATGCCAAAACTATTTTTGTTTTTTGTTTCCTTTAGGGGCTTTAGGTACTCTAGCTTGTAGCAACACTTCTTTAGGTGACCTTTTTGACCACAACCATGACAAACAATGTCATTATAGGGGCAGTCTCTACTCCAGTGGAAATTACCACAGCCGCTGCACGCTGATCTGGGGCTAGCCTGAGCCTGACTCTTGTCATGAGGCTTGATAACATCTTGCTGCATTTTAGTTTTGCTGGCTATATTCAAAATAGCATTTGTTTGCCTCAATACCACAGCTTCTCTCGACGTGGTTTCTCTAGTGGTGGCTAACTCAATTGCTTTTTACCACGTTAGGCCTGCATCATTCAGCAAAATACCCTGGATTTCATTACTGGCTACGCCTAACACAAACTTATACAATAGTATTTCCTCTAGTACTTCCTGTTAGAAATTGCACGTTATAGAAAGTGTCGTACTGCCGCGGTGTTGCCAAACATGTCTCTAAATAGTAACTTACATTTTACACTATATTACAACTACGTACTCCGAATGTGCGATCAAGCTCGGTATTACTGGTTGCAAAAGTGCGAGTGACAGTGGGAGCCATTGGATAGTTATCACCAACACATTGGACCACGACCGCAGTGAAGAAGGTGAAGTGCATATCCAACACATATGTTCTTCAAACGAGGCCCTAAGTCCCGACATAAAAATCCATCTGAAGAAAATCTATACAAGCATAAAGACGATAACAAAATAGTGATTGTCTCAGTGGACAACTTAAAATGAACACGTGCAGTTGTCGACCATTCTCTCTTTAAGGCAACTTTTCTTTAGGGCAACACAGACAGGATCCTTGCCTTATTCCCCATGAGAAAAAAAATGAGAAGACACATTGTCTTCTGCCTCGAGCAAAATGTTCTCATAGATTTCCCACCGTCAAATAGAAAAGAGAAATTCACTTATGAAGAAGAAGAGCTATTCAGACTCCAAAAAGAACAAAATTTCAAGAAAGAAGTGATCAACCTTCACTAACTTTTGAACGTGTAAACTAATACTTTGTAATGTATCATTTTCTACGAGTATGAAAAGCACACGCCTGTTTTTACATACGTTTCTACTGTATATGTGATCAGGAAAAGTTTATTTATGTTGTACAATATCAACAGGGTAATTTCTTCGAATAAAGGCTTCTTTATAGCCCAAATTATAGTCTCTCTATTATGGCAGACTGATTTCGGCAGTTTTTCATTAAAGTGGGGAGGGAATGAACAGTGGTGGGCACGATAACGAAAAAACCTTATCGCGATAACCGATAAATCGAAAACGAAAACCTTATCGGCGATAACCGATAATCGAAAATTGGCGAAAAATTTATCGCCCATAATCGATAACCGATAAATCGATGAATCCAAAATTCTGATGCTAGCAATAACGATATTGGTATTTTAAATCAAAAAACAAATCGAAAAGTTTTTTTAATCTTTATCTTAGAAAACAAAAAAATCTTAGAAAAAAATAGAAGTCTTTGAACACTTTTAGAAAAAATAATAAATGTTTATCCTGTCTACTAATAAAAGCTGAGATTTAAAGTAAAATAACTAAATTTAGACGAGGTTCTGCAGCATGTTCCCCTTCATAAACATAAGAATGTTGAAGTTTTCATCAGAGAGGCAGCTCTTCGACCTTGGCCCTGATGATGTCCTTTCCAAGGGAGAACAAAAGCTCCACCACTGCGCTGCTCGGCATCGCCGTGTTGTACCTCAAAAAGAGGTCGATGAGGACCTTCTCGCTGTTGAAGGCAGGTTCTGACAGACTGTCAGTCCCTTTGGCCTGCAGCCACACATGCACAATATGAGCGGCCTTGGACTTAGTAAACCTGTGATGACCCCCAGTGTCATCCTCCTCATCACAAATGCTGGCGTAGTAGTCTTCATGTCATCGCTGCTGCTGCTACTACTGGCAATCTTCAAGTCAGCACGCCGCAAGAACTCCTCCACCTTCCTCTCCATCAGGGACTTGACCTCTGGCCTCCTGCCCATTCTTTCCTCAAAAGCCCCCATCCACTTGAGGCGAAACTTGGGGTGGAAGGCAGTGGCCAGAAGACACTCTTCGTCCTCAAAGGTGGTGGCGAACCTCCTCTCCATGGCAGCTAGAAGGCTGTTGACTATGGGCTCGCAGAACCGGAGATTGCTGCTGATCATCAAGTTGAACAGCTTCTTCTGAACAGAAAATCCCTTGGCAACAGCCACGGATTTCAACACATTCTTCTCAAAAG